>VXBJ01007335.1:2059713-2151595 GCA_013400055.1 Nycticryphes semicollaris
TTTTTTAAAGTTAACTAGGTAGATGGAAGGAAGAGGTAAGAGCATCACATTCCAGACCTGCATTCTCTCCAACAACTTGGCAAACTGCAAATTCAACCTTAGATATTTGTACTGGCACCACAGTAAAACAAGTCTCTGTTAACTAGGCCTGTTTATTAGAATAGGATTAGAAAAATTAAGACTGAATTCAAGCCTTATCAAAGCTGAAGGTATTGGGACAGGACCTACTGGTCCTGCCTGAAGGATCTGTCATTGGTATCAACACTTGTCCCCACAAGTCTGAGACTAAACAACAGGCCTCAGGTGTACCCTGGAACTGTTAGGAAGAGCTTTCCTGTTCTAGGACACATAGAGACCTGTTTTGAAAGGCTCTCCTTCTCATAATGGCTGTTCTTTAGGTAAGGTACCAAAATTAACACCTATGGTATCAAAACATCTTTATCAGTAACAGAAGACTATCAAGAAATTTTACCGGTTTTATACTTACTGCAAAGCTACACAACAACAACAACAAAGTAACTGAAACAGCGTAGATTCAGAAGACCACTTATGTTGAGCAGAGCCATTAAGTGCTATGGGCAAGACTCTCCCATTTACCAGAAAGTGTGAGCTTTAATGATTAAGGACCCCAGGGTACCCAAAAGAAGCCCAATACTGTCAATTGGAAAGTTCTAGCTTGATGAAGTAATTATTTGTAATACTTTTAAACTGAGGTAAAATTAATTATCTGAAAACTAATTAGGTGACCCTAACTCTACTTCAAGTTTAAAATAATCTTTAATATATCAAGGATACTCCTCCTCATCTAAATCAGACATGAATCTAGTGTTATGTGCACACCAAAGTATATCATTGTCTAATACTACTATAACAATTATTTTAATAGGTTAAACTTTAACACCCACTGCCTTAGAACAAACTCAATATAACTATGTCAAAAAAAGACCCAATAGGTAACACTGTGAGAGCTATTCACATTGCTTTTGTATCACAACATAAGTTTGCATTTAAAGGCTTCATAAATCAGATCAAATTATAAACCAGGTAGAAAATGTTTCTCTAAACTATCCCGCTAAGAGGCAAAATACCTGCCAGTCACTAAAGCTTAGCAGGAGCAGGACACTAATTATCTATTACTCATTAGCTATCCCACAAATCTGTTATTGCTCTCTCATATGGAAAGTTCTTAAGGACTGTCAGATTCTGAAGTTTGGCAGTCAGAAGATGACTCACCTGTTTTGGGACAAAACATTATTACCAAAATATAATGCCCGTTTCATACAGACATTGTAATCACCATTGTATTTAAAAGAGGAAAACAAGGAAAAGGAATTCAGTTTCCCTTCCTCTGAGTCCTCCTCATACAAAACTCAAACCACAGGGGTGGCAAAGGGAAGGGAGTGAGGAAGGAGAAAAACAAATATTGAAGTGGTTTCTATAACCAAAAACTCCTTAGTTTCAAAGCAGACTAAATGACTGCACAACAGTAACATGCTACAGGGTGGCCACAAGAAAGCACAGCTACAGAGAAAATAATGCATTATCACCAATGGCTCACATACTGGCATTTGCTTATGAACGTCATTAGAATATCGAAATAAGAACTCAAGTATCAGGAGAACTCAAAATTACAAGAGTGGATGTGAAAAGAATGAAGTTTTACAGTTAGCACATCATCTACATAAAAACAGAAGAAAACCAAGGTGAGTGATAAAGAAGGATCTGTAATTCAGAACAAGAACAGATACAGCTTAACTTTTCTTCTCCTTTGTAACTTGTTCAAGTTCCCACTAAGAACAGAGCAGAGGGGAGTCTCAATCTCAATTATATTACATATTCAAGAAGAATTTGGAGGAAGTTGACAAGAAGTAGTTTCAACATCTCATTCTGTGTTTGATTAAGGACAGCCTTTTTTTCCAGCTGTATTGAACTGTGCAACTATCTGAACTGTAAATTTCCAGAAACTGATACAGCAAACTTTATTTGCTATCAGAGGTGCTTTTACTTCATGATAAACCACTTTTTTTTTTTTTAAATGGAAAAGAGGAAACAGTGAAAGCCTTGAAAACCAGGCATCAGTGATACATGTCAGGTCCAACATGTATCATCAGGCAAAGAATATCTAAGCTCATCAACCCAGTCTGCCACTAAACACTCTCCTAGTTCTTGTTTTTGTAATAATTGCCCTTTTAAGCTATCATTGTTCTGCCAGGAAACTCTTAGAGCTTACACAATCAGCTGCATGTATTGCAAGCATAAAGTTTCACATAGATTGTTCAAAATGTAACTTAATTCCACATGGCAGCATCTCTGACAATTAAATTCGCAGCATCTTTTACCCATTTTGAGCCAAGTTACTTGTTACTTACATGCACTCAGATAAAGTCTCACAAGTTTTATATGAAGAGCTCAGAGAAGTCAGTTCAGTAGCTACACAGTATAGCACTACCTGGTATTCTAAGCCTTATGAGATTAATTGTCAAGTTTAACCTGACTTGTCTACCTTACAGCCAAATTTTGGGGAAGTTTACACAATGCTTACCTCTCACTGAAAGAGCAGTATAGTCTAATAATTTTACTCCATTTTAGGAAGCTAGACTCTTCTCTCTTCTGTAAGAATTCACCACAGCACACTGAAGAGCTAAAAACCAGACTTAAGACTCCTCACCTCCTCATCATCAGTGAAAGGTCCCAATGTCTGCTCCCCAACCTGCCCTTTAAAGTCAGTCATGGCACAAAGGTTGTCTTCAGGCAAGGCAGCTACACACATTTTGGTGACAGACTCAGCTTTGTATGACAGTATTTCTGCTTTCACCCGGTAAAGCACTTAAGCTTCTTTAAAAGTTAAACCTTAGTATTGCTATGTTGCTTTGGTTTGGTTGCTTGTTTGTTTTTTTTTTTTTTTTTTTTTTAATCTGGGTATTCTGCTTAATAATACAAAATATTCAAGCATTTCACATTAAAAATTACCTGTGAAAGGATAGGGCTAACCTTGCTTATAGGAAGTGATGAACAGTTTTCAAACACCATATTAACAATAAAGACTACAAGTTATAGATAAGCCTTTTAACTGATCTTAACAAAGTCACTCCTGAAATAGAAGAATTTAGGTATTTCCTATGTTCCTTTCACACAACAGATGTGTAGTTCATCAAATCAGGTTTTACAAGGAAGAAAGAGCCATGCAGCTACACCTGAAATGACAAAATCCAGACTCATAACAGATTGCCAGATAGTAACAAAGCCCAGTGGAAAATACAGATTTCTAAAAAGGTTGAAAGCAGTGAACTACTTACACCACAAATGCATGCTCTATAAAACTAGCTCAATACCTCCCTGAAAATACTATTGCAATTTAAGCAAATTCCTGCTCATAAAATGGACACGGCAAGAGACAAGCTCTAGATACTTCATGTGATTAAGAAGTTTAGAAGAATGCTGACAAGTACAGGTGTATGAAAAGTTATATGAATTCAAGTACAGAAACAAATTCCTGGTTCAACAGACCCAACATATCACACCCCAAGTGGAAGCACTGAGGTACCAGAGGCAATGGCTTGCTTTCCTGAAGTCAGAAATCATCATTGGCCTTCATGTCAACTTACTGCTCAAACACCTTGGGGAAATCTCATTTGAGAAGAAAAACACCACTTGAACTAGATACCTCTCCATATAACATCCCCTCTTTTGATTTATAACTGTATAGAATAAAGTTATATTGGTTTGGTTTTGATTTTGGTTTGGAGTTTAAGTCTTCTTACTAGTTATGCACATCTTCACTGCAGATCACAAGAATACAGGCTTTTTGTTCTGATGCAATATGGTACAGGAATAATTATTTTTTTTTCCTTTTTTGAAGCTTTGAGAACAGCAGGGTTTGTTTTTTAAACATAAGGACTTCAACACAGGAAACACCATCTGTATAACACTTCATAAAAAAGAATAACAAGACAGCTGAAAAGGTTCATCACTTTCTACAAGTTATTCATTTTGATTAACCTATTTTACTGGAATACTTTGAAGAGCTTTAAATTATTAAGGGTCATAACTACTGGTGAAAGAAATAATCTAAATGTTTGACTGGAAACTGAGATCTTACTGAATGCTTTAGTTAGTCCTACTCAAGGCCTTAGAAAGCTCTCGAAGAAGCTGTAAGTCTTTGCTGTATGAGGTAAGAGTCAAGAACTACTGCTCACGTGTAATTAAATTAGTTCTTTAAAAAGTCTCTCAGGTAAGAAGCACAATCATTCTTAGCATTTTCACAAAATAGAAATGAATAACTGAACAGAGACTCCTAGTCTATAGACACCACAGTAAATATCTGCTGTCCCTCCCCCCAGTCCTACAGAAGTTAAGAGAGCTCACATGTTTTCATTAACAAGAGGACCAGGAAGCTTAATTTAAAGCTTTATTGCCATAACATATTATCCGTTATCATGACAGTAGGAAAGAGATCCAAAAATGCATGTCACTATCTTAAGCTATAAGACTTAGTCAAACTCATTTAGGCAAAATTGCCTTTGCTTCCTACAAAATGCTCTTTATCTGCTAAGGAAACCACATCCCTGGAGGCATTTACAAGGCTACAGTGGCTAGAATACTGGGAAAATACAGATTGTGGTAAGTAATCATGCAACAACCAGGAATTAGACAGGATGATTTAAAGCATCTTTCCTCACCCATGATTTCCACAATTCGTTTTTACAGACTGATAGGCCAAATGTAAACAGTCACCCACACAAATTTCAACTCAAACTACTGTACATTATTTTTTGTTTAAGTTGAGGATATGGGAGGCACAGTCACTGCATAGTAGGTGCATATTGCTCAGCTTTGAAGAAGTCAATTTAACCTACAATCCAAGACAAAATACTTGGAAGTTTACCATACATCTGTTCTCCAGAGACAGGTGCAAAGAGTTCAAGAATATCTGTGCAGTTTCACCCGTGACAGTGGTGGTGGGACTGACAATGGGCATCACTGAAGGTTTGCTCAAAAAGTCTCTCCCTTTAAGAAATGCCAGAGGGGAATAGGCACCTGAGGAAGCTGTTCCAACCTTTCACATCCCTCTTCCTCACCAATGATAGGGTCTTCCCAAACCTATATCCGGTCCAAGAGCTGCTGTACTACATCTTCTTGCAAGAGTACCACAAGAGCTTGTCTTCCCAATCTTGGCAACTCTCTAGCTTATGAACTCATTTGCAATGAGTAACTATATTAGCTAGATCAGCCTCCAGCAGCTTTCCATTTGACTTCCATTTCATTATTGAAAATCCTGCAGGCATAGCAGTAGTTTGTTTTCACTCTGCTGGAGCTTAGAAAAATCTGTGAGTACCTTACTGAATCCATTTCCATTCAGATATTTGTCCCCCAATTCATAAGGTTGCCCCTAAAGAGAAAACATTTAGGCTTCAGAAATGCTAAAGTCTTTGGCCTCTTGCACACAGGGGTACATTGTATCAGCAAAGACTAAATACATTTTCCTTGAAGTCCATTGCTGACTATTTCTTTTCAGCTATAAATTAAGTTTATATCTAGAATTACACAAAGTAGATTTAAACCACTGATTTACTTAGCTAGATGATTCTGATATAGAGCTCTCTCCCTCTGAAGAAGACCACTGAGCTTGAAGTACTTCATGCCTTTTGAAATACAAATCATCTTTTGCTTTCCTGGTTTATGGTCACTTAGAGAAACCACTAATATGGGAAGAAAAGAAAAAGGTCCCAGAACTGTTTTTCAAGTTAAAGGTGGGCCAGGATTAGCTCTATTTTTCAAATGTGCAGTTAGGGGCTCCCCTAGGAAGAGGTATTAAATTTTTCAAACAAGAACCATAAATTCTGTCCCTGGCTCAATTGCTTCATTCACAGCTAGTTTTTTTTTATTATTATTGTTTTATTAGTAGTTTCCCTTTGTGTATTAACTTTGCTGCATATTTACATTTCCTACCATTTTATTGATCCCAGACAACCCCGGTCCAATCCTTCAGTACATATAGCTCACCTGTATTGTATTTTCTGCAAACTATATTCCAAAAGCCAAGGGCATCAAGGGGGCCCTGAGGCAGAAGATACCCCCCCATACACTGCAACAATACCTACCGTCTATTTTATGTGAGAAGCAGTAGTACATATCGATGCATCACTGAATTGCAAAGTACCATCCACAGGTAGGAAAAAAAACCAAACAACCCAAACCTATATCCGGTCCAAGAGCTGCTGTACTACATCTTCTTGCAAGAGTACCACAAGAGCTTAAGCAATTAAGACTTGCAATTGTATTAAATGCCTTCCCCAAACCACACTACAGAGGCGCAGTGTGCCAGGCAGAGAAAAGCCTT
The DNA here is from genome assembly GCA_013400055.1 of Nycticryphes semicollaris. Taxonomy (NCBI): domain Eukaryota; kingdom Metazoa; phylum Chordata; class Aves; order Charadriiformes; family Rostratulidae; genus Nycticryphes; species Nycticryphes semicollaris. The sequence continues at coordinate 2,066,054 of VXBJ01007335.1, forward strand.
TGCTGACCTATCCACAAGCAGAAAGAATGTCTACCTCAAATAACCTGTTTGTTCCCATTTTGACAGGAGGCTATAAGAGACAAGCTTTACATAACCTTCTCAAACTATTTAAAGCAACTTGCTTACTATTTAGAGAACACAATCTGAATGAACTTCATGAGCCAGTATTTAACCTACTTCAGCCAGTCTGGGCTTGACTCACAGGTTACCCTGGTAGCATTGTAAGGGACTCCTGATACCACTTCTTTATCTTGCATGTCCTAAAACAGGAGCTTGGGAGAAAGCCTATCACAAGTGAGCAGCTACTTATTTACACTACTCATGTGTATTGATACTGTCTTCACTATGCCCACACTTGAGTTTTGCTTATGGTAGTGGCACTGCTTGTGTGGCTTGGGAACATTAATGCTCTTCATTGTAGCATAATCAAAGTGAACAAGCCTACCGTAACTATGCCTAAGAGGGCACACTTGGAAATTTTTTAGACAAGAAGAATTCAAAGAATCAAGGAGAATGCTTCAGAGCTTATTTTACTTAGGCTTAGCAAGACCACAGTATGGCTAATTAATTTACCTGTCCACATACTGACCATTACAGTGACCTTAAAGAGCAGAAAAAGAAAAAAAAACCTAATAGTTCTCAGACTCCAACCACAAGTTTTGTTACCCTGGTTTAGATACTTATGTAGAATAATTAATATCACACTTCATCCTTGTACCTGTTCACATTGGCTTCTGCAGACTGGCCCACACAAAGTAAAATTAAAGGGATGCAGAGATTCCACAAGAGAGATCAGGAATCAGGAGTTACTATGGAAGTCTCTGCAGGAAGAGTAGCAGTTATGTGACCTAAGTTTAGCCGCAGCACTTCTGATTTCTTCTGCCCTTCATCAAATATTGCCTCCTCATTACACCTTTCAGGGAAACATATCCACCCCCACCAATCATCCCTACTTCATGCACATTTTGAAGCAGCTGTGGAAAGTCACTATTAACTAGTCCCTCTGCTTACCCTCATACTTAAGTGACACTAATCCTGCTGTTTTGTCCAGAGTTGACAAGTCCTTATGATTCTGATGCTGTCTTCTGTGAGAACCCCTTCTTGATATATGGATCAACAAACCACTACATCACTGTGACCTGGAGCATAAAGTCAGTAATCATAAAGCAGAACCATTATAGCTCAGTTTACTTTAAGGTTGAAAGTTATCCAAGTGTTTTGTTGATTCAAGACCTTCAAGTCTAAGAAAGAAAATGAATCAAGTATTCAGGTGTTTAGAACGTAGCAGTGAAGAATTTACAAAACTAAACTGTTGTGGAATATTGTGGAAGTCCAATCTAATCTGGTTTTAGATCCTTTACAAACAGAAAACAGTAGTTATCAGAGTTTGAACCACTGATGCACACTTTGAAGCCCCCAAGACACACACTGGCAGAAGCCAGGCTATCATGCTACAGGAAGTCACACCTTGCATGTTCATTGTGCCCACATGCCTCAAAGCAGCCATTCTGTCAGGCAGGGTGCCAGGCTACACAAGCCTGACCTGGTGTGGCACTTTGGATCTCTCTCAGTACCAAGAAAATCCACTCGTATAAAGCCCAGATGGCTTTAAAGCCTAAGAAGGCAGAAGCACGCTGTGCTACAAAATCACAACTTCACTCCCTGAGCTCCTTCACTGTTTAGAAACCCTTAAAACTTTCATTTATGTTGTCTTATCTATCTCAAGTTAATGCATGAGATGCCATAGCACTGAAGAGTTGAAAATACTCCCCACTCGGACAAAGCCAGCTATTTTGTATTAACTATTTAGAATGAAGACCACTTCAGGGAACATGCTGGAGAACTTCTGGGTGCTCTGTTTTTGATTTGTTGTTGTTTGGGGTATTTTTAAGCATGATACCAAGTTATTTTTAGTTTTTGGCAAGTCTGTATCACAGCATTGGGGGTGGAGTGGCACAAGAATGTTAAACACCAGAAAGACTTCAAACTACAATACGTTGTTTGATCTGAAACAGAATTAAATATTACTGCCACAATAAAACTTGCTTACACACTGGAGAACATGTACAACCCTTCGACTGTTCTTTGTCACACCTCAATTGATTGATATAATTCATGAAGCAGAACATTTGAAGAAGCTCAGCAGTTTCCTGGGATGGAAGAACTCTCATTTTTGGTAAAGGAACATTTCTAACCTCCTACTGTCGTTACCCATGTAAATGCTACCTTTGCTTACTCTGTGGCAACCTCTGTGATGGAGCTCATTAGCTGCAGACGAGCACAAGTGCAAAGAGGCACTTTGCCATCCACATGATACTGAAATACTAGGGTGCAGATACCTGCCACAGGGAAGGAAGACCAACACTCCTCACGAGAGCTACCTTCTTATTTAGGCAATTGTGAACGAATGCTAAGTAGTGTTCTGCTGTTCTACAATTTAAACAGCTATTTTTGCATATATAAGTGGACAGAGAAAGTAATTGTGAGCCCTTATGGGCTGAAACCGCCATCGTATTTTGCTATAATCTACTACAATCTTTTCCACTTGTTTTTACAGCTGTCTTCATATTATAGAAGGTCTGAAGTTTCACAAGTTTGTATTTTCAGCTTTAAGTCCAGAAAAAGATCCCTTCAGAATTTAACTCTATGAGAGCTAAACCTTGCTGTACAGCAGCCTGCCTGATCATTTCAATCTATGTATGTGAATTACTCATTTTACTGAAAATTAATGCAGTGTTTTCCATGCAAATTTAAGACAGTGTATTATTTTCCTAGAGTGCATCAAATCTAAAACAGAGGGGGAATACAGTGAATTAAAGGGTGAAGGTGTGTGGAAGAATAAAAATCCAGATATAAAGAGGAACAGTTTTACAGTGTTTTATGGTGTTAAGAGTTGCTCAATTTCTTTCCTTCTTTTAAATAGAGGCACAAATTAGAATATTAAAGAGGCAACAATAGAAGGAGCAAGCCATGAAGTACAGAAACCAATGACAGATTATATGGGTAGATTTTAATCTTAAATCTTAATTTACTCACCTATGACCTCTAAGATTAAAAAGCAATGACAATGAGAACTTTCTTTCAGAATTAGATTTCTGATTTTCTAGCACTTGTATTCAGCAATTTAATCTGTCTGAAGCAGAAACCATCAAGTACGCTTCCCAGAACTCAGTTAGCAAAACAAAAATCAGTTCACTAAGGCAAAGAAAAACAAACCAACCCAACAACCAAACCCCGCACCCAAAACCCAAACCAGAACAGCTTTCATCCCCTTCTCCCTCTAAAGCTTCACCCGATGAACTACAACTATTCAAGATCTTTATTCAGATACAACACCACTTGCTCTAGGTTAAGGCAAATAAAACATTTAGTTCTGATAAACATTGATTTGAGAGAAACTGTAGCTGAGAAAACTTGAGCAACTCTGGCATACATTCCAATGCCAACCTCTCGGGACTCCAGAGCATTAGCAGAAAGGGCTGCAGTTGTGGCTCCAATGTACCACCACCACAGAGTCAGAACCCTCCCTTCCCAGCATCTTCAAATCTATTACAACATGGGTCAACTAAAAACTTAATTAGTATTGTTCATGGAGAACTTATCTAATTACTGACTTGGTTTTGAGCAACTATTTGATAAGTTTAGCTCTTTAGGAAGATTTGAGGACATCAAAACACTTCCAATAAAGCTTAGAATAAAAATCCTTAAAAGCACTTGCTTTTAACACAGGCCTTTCATAAAGTGACTTAGAACTGAATTTGAAATCACAGGAAAAGTATTTTTGGAAACAATAAGGAGCCATCAAAACATGTGAAAGAGAGGTCTTCCTGACCTTCCCCTTTTGTAGTCCTAATCTTCACTGAGCTATGTGCAGATACAGGCCACAGCCGCACCTCCTTGTACAACACTTCAAAACATATCTTTTGTAGTATTAGCCTATATTTTGCACAGCAGTAGCTTTGTTTAAGTCTAGAGGGAAGCATTTAAGACCACAACATAAGTTTCAAAGAATATACATATGCCAGGTTTTGGGGCACAGGGGCTACAATGAAATAGAAGACTTTTAACAAAGTAACGGATAGGCGAACTGCCATTCTAAAAAAATCCTACAGTTCTTGAAAACTTAATTCACTTTTTACTTCAGATGTTTTCAGTACTTGCCTAGTTTTTAAACAGATGTTTTCATTAAAGTTTAGCACTTTTGAAAGCTAATGTATTTCCAAACTACACTTTGTGCCTTTGAATACACAGTAGTATCTTTATAGGAAGATTCTACTGAAACAGCAGAAAAGGGGGGGGGGGGGCGGGAAATCAGGCCTTGACCTGGGGGAATGAACTTTGTTGCATAAACTACTCAGCTTATTGAGAAAACAACATTTCAAAATAGGTCTTACAGGAAAAAGTGACTGGCTGAGTATTAGTCGTATGTACTCTTCAATTCAGCAGCAAATCTAAATAGCTAGAAAACCTGTAGACACAGACTGCATCTGGTTTGCTCTATACACACAATATAGATTATTTAGAAGGTATAACATCTGATCAACAGAAATAATTCTGCCACTCTGAAGTACTGCATCACATCTCTAGAGCATGAAAAATGCATGGAGGAAGTTTAGCCAAGAAAGGAGCAGGTTTTAAATCTTACATTCCGTTTAAATAAAGGAACTTGCATTAGACCACACAGGCAGTTGAAAGGCAAATCCACTAATATTTCTGGAGTAGATTAGCAAACTAATCTCAGCCATGATTAACAAGGAGAAGTAGGCAAGATCCGATTAGTTAGCTAGTAAACTTGTATCTTAACCAAAACTCAGAACAGTGTCTAGCCCCGTCTAGAACAGAACTGGTTACCAAACTTGTCAGGAAGCAAGTCATTCTGTATGGCTTTCCACCCTATGATCTACTCCATGACTTGATCAAAAAAGCCTTATTTTTAAAGAAAATCGCTCAAGCTATAAATTGCCCTAAAAAGGTGTAAGAGAAGGACAGATGCCATCACACAGACTTAGGTTACCAAAGTGGACATGAACTAGTTAACTCAGTGGATATGCCACAGTAAATAGTTCAGTTCCATTATCTTACTAGCATTTTGCCTCATGCATTTCTATATAAAGCCTACTAATTCCTGGGTACCACAGACCAGACATTTTAGCCAGGATACCATCCTATTCAGCTTTTCTTTTGCACAGTACATCGAATGCAGGGACACTGGTGTAGAGATATTTCCTTTCCTTCTATTTTTATTGCTACTTACACAGACTTCCTCCTCCCCACTGCTCTTAGTAGATCTACTCACACTAACCTCCCAAGTCTGGTATCTATTCAAGGCAGTACAGTTGTATTCTCACAAGCATGAAGCATTCTCTGACCATAAAGTAAGACTCAATTTTATATTTACAGAAACTAAACAAGCGTCTTCCATTTTGAACTGTAGCAGTTGCCTCTGTGAAACTGCTTTGAAAGCAGCTTTGAAAACTAAGCTTTGTGCATGCATTTGTATTACATGCAGAGTATAGGCAAAACCTGAAGTTTACTAGTTTTTAAATCAGCACCTTTACTCTTATGTGAGGGGGTAAGAATAATTCTTAATAACTAGAGTGAAACACCTCTCCAAGCTGAAGCACATGCAATTGGCATATTAGAACACTACTTCTAGTTCTGACTGCTTATTAGCACCTTTAATTGATTTATATAGCAGTTTGCTTGCTCTTACTCAGCTTCATGGAATTACTGAAACTGTAAGGGGAGGCTCAACCGAATAGACTTGCAGCAGGACTACTTAGAAATCCTTTCACACTGTTTCTCGGGGAACACTGTGGCATAACTTTTTTGCTACCCTGTCCACCACCCTTTCCCATGGCTTCCCAGCATTTTGAAAACAAGCCATTTTTCTCCTGACCTCTGCTCCAAGCATCTTTTCACAGCTCCTTGTACTTGATATAAAGTAGCCTGGACTTAAGGAACCAGGCTGGGAGCAGAGTAAGTTGCTATAGGGTATAGCACTGGCAAGTGTGAAAAGCCTGCTGTACTACTGAAGTTAATAAGTCAGTACTAAAGCACAAGCAAACCTCTAAGAGCTACAGATTAGTGCAGTTTATCTAGAAATAGCCTTTCTGCAATAGTTCCCTTCACACACCGAGGAAAGTAAAATCTCACCCGTGTCATTTTAAAAAAGTCTAACGATGGCCTGTTCCATCGTACGTCCTCCTCCCGTCTGCGCTTTAGCCGGCTTTTCTTTTCATTCAGAACACAAGGCTGAGAGCGGCATCTCAACAAGCCCTGACGCCGGCTGAGCTCAGGTGTGGAGGTGGGAGTGCTGTTGGCTGAAGGCAAGAGATTCCCTGTCTCGGTGATGTGCTCCTGGGAGAGGGAGAGGCGACGCCTTGGGTTAAAGTCACAAGGGCCGCCAGAATTCCAGCGGGTACTCGAGCTTGTGCTTCCCTCACTACTGTCCACAAACCCGCTGCTGGCAGAGGAAGGTCTGGGTACTGGTGACGTGTTGAAGCTGGTGACAGTGAAGACATTATTTAGCGACAGTACGTTTTGTGGCAGACTGATACTTGTGCTTCTCTGTAAGGTTGCACTTCCATGACTGTTGCAGCGTTGCAAGGTCGCACTGCCACCACTATTACACCGTCTCTTTGACACGGGAGTCCAAACCTTTGAATTGCCAGGCTTCCACGGTGACCGGCAACGAGCCAGCTCATCTGGCTCAGAGAGGGACCTACAATGGCGTTTTGTTGGTGGAGCCAAGGGTTGACCCGAGTTTTCATTAAGGTTTAATTCACTTATCCATCCTGACACCATACAGGTACTGGAAGATTCCTGCTGCCACTGCAGACTACCATTACTGGCAGTACTGGTGCTGAATGGACACACTGGGAAAGGGTATGCTGAATTCCTTGTCGTATCGGTCTGGATTGGACAACCCCCATTTAAAGCTTTCCAAGGACTCTCTTCTGAAAACAAAAGAAAGATATAGGTGGAAGATGCAAAGGAGAAGACAAATTGATTCAAGCCTAGTTTAATGTAAAACCATGAATCAAACTCAAGCTTAGAAAGATGAGCCACAGGTATCCAGCTCTTAATCAAAGTTTCATACTCTAGTGATGTATCCATTTTTTAAAAGGCAGAAACTTCCAAAAAACAAGACCAAAGTATTTGAGGAGCCAGGCCAGGGAGTCCAAAATATATGTACCTTGTTACAAGCTGAAAAACTACAGCACTTTATTTCTTAGTCAGCAACGGAGACAGCTTCCTTACCTGCTTCCCAGTGCATAGCATACACTGCAATTAGAACCTGTTACAGTGAACAGCCTCAGGTACAACCAAAATGGATTAACAAGTAACATTAAGAACCCACTAAGGATTTTTTTTTTATTTTTAAATAGAGCACGATAATCTCTTCCCTAGACTGCTGTCCTTCATTTGACTGTTATGCCAAATGTTATTCTTCTATTAAGAATACCTTACTGAAGAAGTGTCTCTAAGAGAGGGGTGTTCACATTCTGTAGTACGAAAAGCTTTAAATTAGAAACAGTATAAATTTAAATCAGACTGCAGATTGTTTCCTGCAAAGTATAGGGAAAAAAATTGCCTTAATTCGATGCATATAATAAAGTGAGTCCCCCTTAAGAACCTCCAGCAAGTTTTCCTGTGAATACAGGCATAACCCATAGTGCACAAATTCTCATCTGAAGTGGCAACGCTGGGTTAAAAGCAGTCTGCCAGCAAAGCCTCTCACTCTTTTGTAAAGCGTTTCCTTTGAGAACATTCTGCACATTTTACAGCTGTTCCTCCACATTATACAATGAAGTGTAAGAAGAACTACAGCAGACTTCGGATTTGCAAATTGAAAAGCAGCAAAATTGTTGGCCAGTTAACAGCGCTTCATGCTTGGTTAGAAAATTTGCTAATTTAAACCAATTAGCCCAGTAAGTTTCACTTATGCCAGCTTTAAAGAAAAAAATATTTGGAATACTGAGTTTCTCCCCTACATCTATTTTAAGAACCTAGATACAGCCTAAACATTAAATACTTGTATGTTCTTACAGTCAGCTGTCTAAACTCAGTTTTAGAGTAATCAACAGATAAAAGATTTGCTGAGTAGCTTTAAAAGTTGCAAACCCAAATAGTTGTACATGTTCCATGCCCAAAGTATGTCATGGATTATCCTGTTTATTTGGATCTTATTTAAAGAACCACCCTATTGTCTCAAAATCATTTAACTGTGCAGACAGCTGGCCTATTCAAACAACATGTTTTATTAGAATTCCTCTGTCCTTCTTCCTCCATTCTTTCAGATGGGTACAACCACATACTGTGCTTTGCCTTAAGCATGTAAGCTCTTCAAGGCAGGGACCATCCATAATTCAATGCCGGTAAAATAGCCAACACAATGGGATCCAGATAATGTTTGAAACTCCTAACATCTACTGTAGGACAATTTGCTAGTTTGGACTGGGCTGATTTTTAAAAATCCTAAGGAAGTTTTCTCCCAGACTGGGAAGTTGGTTTAAACTTCATTGTGAAAAAAATAGAAACAGTCAAGAATTGCACATGTATTAATTGTTTACATGGTAATGGTATTTAAAATAAAATACCATTTCCCTTTGAAACCTCACACAAACCAAGATTCACATTTTATGGGGACTCCTATTAAGCAAATAAAAATTCTCCAGACAGGACAGAGCATGCAAAGTTTCAAGTCCATCCCTTAAAAGAGTACAAAGTTTACATTATCAGTAACTAGTATTTGTATTTGCTGCTAGATACAATTGAGTAAATTGTATTATTCTAGTAGGACCAGCAAATAACACGTGTAGGAAGGCACTGGAATTCACCTTATGGTTTGCATCAAGCTGGATATTTTATGTGGCAAAGCATGTAAGAAGGTGTGTAAAGATGTGAGAGCTTTCTGCTAACTGAGGAACCCGAAGGGACGTTTTGCATGAAAAACAGCATTGCTGTGCTGCTGTACACCATAGCAGATATTGAACCCAAAAAAAAAAATGTGTTACAAGGGCTTTTACTATGCAAAGCAGATCACAAGTACAAAACTAACAACCAGCTATTCCCAGTATTGTTCAAAGACCAGCTTAAACCAGCAGGCTCTACAACAGCATGCTCCATCCCCCTCACCTTATTTACAAAAGAAAGGCTGCTTGCTATACCAATTACCTCAGTAAAACACAGCTAAGGTTTCTGAAGAACTTACCGTTGATTTCGAAAGGGAACAAGCTGCCACTTTTGTTGAGCTTCTCAGATGAGTACTGAAATTAATCAGAAAAAGAGTTTTAACTGTGTGAAAGAGCCTATACACCCCAAGGAAACTGCATGCAGTTTTCAGTTTCCCCCTATATGTGCATTTAACGTCTTTAAAAGTATGGGGGTTTGCTGGGTATCTTGAAGAAATTCCTGAACAGCTGATCTTTTAAAATAAAAACTCTGGCATCTAACTATTTGTAGTATTTTCTGATACATTGCTAAGTATCAAACTGTTTCGAGAGTTGCAACGTTCCCCCATGTAAATAAACTGCAAAATTAACAGTAGTAATTCATGCTTAATGAAAAAGCTTTGATCCAATCCTCATTTCGGTGGAGAGAAAATAACAGTCTGACAACTGGGTTTACATATTCAGTCTTAAGCATAAGAAGTCTGAACTAACAGACAGGAGTAGCTTTATCTAAATTAAATAGCCAAACTCTTAAGGGTCCTCAGAATGAGCATTGCTCAAGTAAGGCTCTGCTACTACCTTATATTTATCTAGAATCAATTTATTCAAGTACAAAAGCGATTAAAAAAATCTTTTCTATCCAAAAATCACCTTTTGTGGACTAACAGCTTTTGAAATCAGATTATTGGTGATGGTTCACTACGCAGAAACAATGTAAAAGCCATGCTTAAAACAAGACTTGCGTCTAAGCGACTTCAAAATTTATGATTAACCTCATCAGTAGCATCTCTACAGTAGCGCAGTAAGACAACTTTGTATGCAGAATGTTTTCTGTCTTCTTAACTAATTTTACCTAGAAATTATTACTACAAAGGCATTGTTAAAGTACATAGATTTCTCAGACAAAGACTAGGAGGCTGGATAGCAAGCTCTATAAAGGAGCTATAAATAAATGGCTTAAGGCTCCATCAGAGCCCAGGGGTCATTATTTATTCACCCATCACCACCTCAGGATGGAGAGGAAGACTGCTTTAAGAAGAGAGCAACACACTTTATGTGAACATTGTTTTTTGTGTATAACCAAAAGAAGATAGCATTGTACATACATTTCCTTTCCAGATACAAAGTCAATTTTTAAACAAACATCCTTGGGCTACAAAGCTATTCTTTCTTGTTGTGTAGCAACACAGTTTAGTGACAACTTCATATCCTTGAGCCCTGCATACAAGATACAAATGGAAAGCTACAGTAATATTCTCTTGGTGCTATTGTTTTAGAGGTAGGAAACGGTGGAAGTGATGAAAGGATAGGACAGTAATCAGATTTTTAATCTTATTCTTTTAATCAATGTCTGCATATGAGACAACCCACTTGATTTTTACTTTACATTTGCATCTGTAGATGCATTTATAGCTTCCTTTTTACAAAGGCTACTTTAAGTCAACAGCAGAACCTTAGTTCTGAATCTCCATCAGATTTACCATTAATTAGACCTATTTAAACTATCTGAAGTCTGCAATTTGACAGCAGGAGCAACAGTCACTTTTACTAGTTTGCTCTTCATAACCACAATTGCCAGTTATATGGTATACACGTTTAAAAAGCTAGTATCAACAGTCTGTTCTAAACTAGTAAGGTATCATATAGAATACAAGAACACATTAAAATAACAGTAATAGTTACATTTCAGCTGTCTCTGAAGGAGAAACAAACAAAGAGACCTAGAGATAAGGTTTTTCAGCAAATCCTCTCTCTTCAGTTTTCCTGAAATGAAAGGCAATGCCACCCCACTCAAGCTATCAGAAAATAGCTGAGGAAAATTCACTTTTGAAAGAATTCCATGTCAAAAGTCTTAAAGCTAAAATTATCTTGAGCTACATGGAAAAGGGCAGTAAGAATGACTTGATCATAACATGACAGTAAGCGATGTTTAGAAGACTAGTCACACAGGTTAAGATGCCAAGGACAATCCCACGTGGCAATAATTAGATTGATATTTTTATTTCCACAGTCTTCAGCCAAATGCATTTTTAGCAAGGTCCTCTTCATGAATGCCTGAGTTAATTAATTACCTGCACTTCAAACGTCTTAAAAAGCCTTGTCCATCGCAGGGGCTAAACTATTACATCTTTGACAGCTGCAAAGCACTGAAAGCATTTTTTAAGGAGGGCATGGAAAAAGTGAGATCACATACACAGACTACCTGTACTACAGAGAATGACAGTGTTCTCTAGCACAGACACCAACTCCATGTTTACAGCTACTTCTGGTCAGCTTCTAGTGAAGTCAGTGCTCAGTTCCATGAGAAAGTAGACATTACAACTAAACTTGTTTTCTTATGCAATTGTTTATACAGAATCCTGTTAATGTTATAAAAAAATTAATTCTTAGGATACTGAGACAAAAAATCCTCAGTAAGGATGTCACACCTGACGTATGCAGAAAAGGGACAGTAAGCTGCACCATTTCCAGTAAGCGTTTGCAACACTGAAATAATGGGCAACAAAGGAGAGGATAAGTAGAGAATCTCCCATTATGTAAAAGTACACATTTGTGTTCTAGAACTGAAATTAAAAATATACTACCAGAGAGCATTTCCAAGTATTTTAACGATGCCTGAAAGTCCGAACTTGAGTAGACTGAGGCTGTAAATAGTTTATAGGAGGGAGGATCTTTTTATCTATACAGTACATGGCAGAAGTCCCACTAGGTATTACTGTAAAAGAGCACTGAACCCGTTTATCAGCTCTCCTGGGTTGGCTGTGCTGTACCCTCCCCCATTCATTCCCTTTGTGCTATGATCCACCTGAAGCTTCCTGAATGAAGAACTAGTTTTTTTATGACTATACTCGAGAAGTTATTGCAATTGCTAAGAACCTTGTCAGGGAAGTTAGTGCTGTGTGAAGGAAACCCTCCATAGAATAAGACAGAGTTATTCAGCCAAGTAATTTTCCTAACAAGGAGACCAAAGATGTCCTGCATGCCCATCTTCCAACTACTGCTTTTTGAATGGATGTTAAAAAACAGGATTTGGTGCCTCTTGAAAAAAGCAGCACATTTTAAGATTGTTCAAGACATAAAACAATGAAACCACAGGTTTTACCTAGGGTTGAAATTGTTTCCTTCATGCAAGAAGATGAATCTATTTTGAAATACTTGTTTGAGAGCATAACTGCTTTTGTGCATTTGGACAGACTATGCTCAAAAGGGGTGGGATTGCATGGTATGACTTTTACAACAGTACTGCAAGTTTCACTTGGTCTGAGCCTTAGCAGCTGTTCTTTTGTTAAAATATTCACTTAAACAGGCACCTTGTCTTTAAGTAAATGAAAGAAGCATGAAAGTGAGACTGACAATGAGCTATAATTTACATCACTAAATTAAAATGTGTTCTTTGCTAGCAGAAACCAACTGTAACAAAAATACTTCTATTTTCCACATGCACTCCAATCTACTATATAAAAAACTTCACAGCCTGTGCTATCCTCCTCATTTTCAGAACGACTTTTTGATCTTTATAATTTTGAAATTAACTTCTGTCATTTCAAGCCATTTTCTCCTGTGTCCAAGTGCATTTGAAACTTTCCCAATTTAACAGCATTCTTTCCAAAGCATGGGAAAGCTAGAGTCTGAAAGCCAGAGTTTACTACTCAAGTACTAATTTAACTACCACGGTACAGATGTGACTTTCATTGTTTGAATAGACTATGCCAGACCTATCTCTCTACTAAATATCTCCCAAATATGACTAGATAGTAGCAAGGAGAAATATTTGACTTTTTATCAGAATTTGAAAAAGTCAAGTCACATCTTAGCCATCAGATCTTACAGCTAGTGACTTCTCCACCCAAGGAATTCACCCCCATTAAGTTAGTTTGGTTTTTTGTAATGCAAGTCAGGTTCATAAGAATTAAAAATAATGAAAAGCCACAAGCACAGAAGGGACTTAAAGTAGAGTTTCTTCCTTGCACAAACACTTGTCTGGAGATGCTCATATTCCCTTAATACCATACCTCAGAGTCTTGTATCTCACACTGTTACTTCACAAACCAATACTACATTCTTTACAGTTCAAACTAAGCCAGAACATACAGAAAAACCCTCAAGACTCAAGAAGGTTAAGATTCAAGAGATCTATGTTTAAGGAAATAGAGACCAACTATTTGTTTAATGACGCCATAATATGCTCACAGAGCATCTCACTGTTGTGAGGTAGAGTCAACCAACCAGGGATACCATTCTACCTTCTGAGCTACACAGCCCACTGTGACGTAAAAGCTTGGGACCTTCCTGCTTCTACAGCAAGAAATCAAATCATTTCAGCGTTAACCTGAACTTCTTGCCAAAAACTGAATGTCTAGAAAGGATGATTCAAGACCCCCACTAGCAGTCTTTTTCTGTTATTTAGCAGTTACTTTCAGTTGTGGAAAAAGTGTACTTTTTATCATCTTAGATTCATGCTTTAGTCAAGCCATCTTTTGCTCCCATGAATCCCTTTTAGTCGGAAGTAACCCAGCTGCACACCTTTTTTCACATTTGTTTCTGCATTTCCGTACCTCACTTTATGGTTTCCATCTTTTCTGAAGCTGCCGTTGCATACCAACAGAACCTGTCCCTGTTTTTAGAACCCGCTTTTTGCAATAACTAAAGCATTTACAAACCAATCATTTGACAAATTAAACAAGGAGAGGAGCAGAGGGTGAGGATGAGACCCCCTCATCTGCCATTTTCCACTCCCCTTATTCTTTTTCATGCTTTTACATGCTTTACAGAATAAATGAAAAACCCCACCAACCTATACCACATTACAATGTGCTAACACACTCCTGTATAGACTCCACACAATGTAAAAGTAGTGATAAATCCTCCTATGCTCTTACAAGTCTCTGATCCAAAACCTACCGTGACTATCAGTGAAAAGACAGCTCAATTTCCAACTTTATACAAACTTCAGTGCCTCAAACTAGAAATTACAAACTGTCACTACAAGTTTAGAGGCGAGCACTGCTACTGGTTACAGGCCATCACTGGCTCACATCTAGGCTCAGAGTTTAATCACGAGTGATGAGTTTGACAGTCCAAGAATACAGCAGATTCCCCTACAAACTGCATTATCCTGAGTGCTTCATCAAGCTAACTGAAAAAAACCCCAAAACCCAGAGGCTGAGTAAGCACTTCTATTTTAAGAGAGTTAACATCATTCCAAGACCTTACATACATCTTTCAAGAATAGCATGCTTAAGGAGAAGATAGTAAAAACAAGTTGTTAAAAGAACTCTAAACAGACCTGTTACAATTAAAAATAAAAATCTATTTGATTACTATCTACTATCAGACATCCTTACTGGACAAAGGGTCATGCACTTCATGTACGAGAATTGCAGGTGTTTGTGCACAAAGTCCACCATGTTCAGAATATGCTTCACCTGCTTTGGGCTTGAGGAATAAATAAGGAAGCATTTCAGCTACTTAAGTACAAGTTAAAACAGAGACAGAACCTTACTGTTAAAGTAACTGAATATACTTCACATTCAATGCTTGTATTATCTCCTACTTAAAAAAAAACAAACAACAAAACTATCATTGAGCAATACTTTGATATTTAGTCAAATTAATTTTCTGGTGTCCCATTGGTACGTTAAAGTTCGATCTACAGGGAGGTGCCATTGCACTTAAAGTCAGTGAAATGAGGCTAGTGGATTACACGAACCACGGTTCTCAGGTGGGCACCCAAAATTGACTGGAGACTATTTTGCATCGCTCTCTCCAGTGTAAAGATAATCTCATTTCACAAGTGAGATGTGATTCAAGCATACTGTTCAGATGCTAAGGAATCTGTTCTTCTCACATGACAGAAGCTGAGATTAAACCAACAGAAAATAACCCAGTAAGTACTAAAAAACTTTTCAGAGCACCAGGCACCTTACATACTCATAAAGCAAGAATTTACTAACATCAACAGCAATCTGGTAGTCAGTAGCCTGACCTTCAACTGAATTTACTTGAAGACCTGTTCTTCTTCTGCCCAGAGCTGATAGTCACCTACATGGAGGTCATTGATTTGTGTAATTAAATACTGTTGTCAGACATGAAGCACTTGGCTATATGAAGTGAAGAAAACTTCAATACATACCGGCACTAGGATTTTTTGTTAGTGAAAACAGAATCCTGAGAAGTTTTGATAATTCTTTTCAGCCAGAACATTTTATTATGTGACAAGAACAGGGTTTTAGCTAATTTAAAACAAAGCTGTAAGGTTGAAAAGATCATTAAAATAAGAAAGCATCACTTCAAGCAGAACCATCACTGAAGTTTGATTTTCTCCCCCCCTTACAACTCTCATGCACCTTGCAAGCCTGTCTTAATTTAAATGGCTGAATTCTGGCCTATCTACATTCTTGAATTTTATTATGTACTTTTAAGTTACTTCTAATCTACTTTGCATTTCACATTTACATGTTATTTTGGTAGATACTTACCAGATTAATATTGTACGTTTTACACGTCAGATCATCCAAGCTCTGGTTCTGCAGCTTTTCTGTTATTAGTGTTACCATGGTAGTTGCTCCTTTTCCACTGCTTACACAGAAGTGTTGGAGGCTCTTCAGTCTCGTTTCAATACTCATGAGCCATTTCTGTTTTGATTTAAAGTCTTGAGATTTATGCTTCCATCTTATTGCCCAAGTTTATTTCCAAATGCTGTCAGTGTATCATGTCTGATTTTCTGTAAAATTGAGGCAGAAAAAAGAAAGTCAGAAAAATTATGTACATTATAATTACTGTTATAACAGGACTTGTGTTTGGACCATTAATTCGTGCAAGTATATCACTCTGTGACCAACGCTGTTGCCTGCCTTTTCAGATTATATGTCCCTAATCATGAGATCTCCTATTAAGATTTCATTGATCAAGACTTCAGAAGGGAGAGAAGACTCATATATAGTAAAGACCAGGATATTATTTGGCCATTTTCACTGCTAAACTGAATCTACCTAGGATTTTTATCTAAGGCAGAAGGAAAGACTTCAGCTTTCCCTCATTTAAACTACTACTGAAATCTTAGCTAGGTATACTAGAACAGCATATGAAATATGCAGATACTATATCGGCCTGCATGTTTAACACTATTTGCTATTTTAACATATTCTACCATATAGTTTCATTGCTAAACCCATCTTTTAAGAGTGGAGCAGAGAGCAGCTCAAAATGCTATATCTGCTTTCCAAACCCCCAGCTTTTTTTAATATATTCCCTGTGTTTTTTCTTTTTTAAAGGTTATGTAATTGCTACCTGTCAGCAAACACCAGATCTTAAACTTGTAAGCAGGAGAGATTACCATACATGTAAAAGCATCACTGACAAAAGCTTAGATTTCCTTGTTCTGTAAGCAGTCATCTAAAAAATCAAGAGCACTGGGTTCACTGGCTGCCTCTTTCTATCCTAAGCATCCACTACATAATTTCTTCCCCTCTCTCTTCCCTCAGCATCAGTAGCCCTTAACTGCTGCAAGATCATTCCCTGCTGAATTCCAGAAGTCTTTGCTAGAGGGTTATTTTTACCAGAGCAAATGGTTCTCTACACTTTCCTCAATTCCACCTCATTCTTCCAGTTCTCAAGAAGAACTAGAACAGAGCCACAGGACTTCACAGCTTCTCCATTCTCCTTCTATCATCAAGCCTTTCAGGCTAATTGCAGTTCTCAAGTTTGTTTCCAGTTTTCAAAACCAAGTGTACATTAGTATTAATTGTAATTTGCTCACACTACCTTTAATCTCCTCCCTCCATAACTTTGCCTTACTCTAACAAAAGCATCTTTCCTCAACTCATGCTGATGATCCATTAGTGACATGTGATAACCATTCTTACTTATGGTTTGTGTTGGTCAAGCATATTCAGTGACTGTTTATGAAATAAAAAAGGAATGAGATCCAGACACAGGTATTTCCAAATTTTAACAAAGCAACATGAGCTTGGGGGAAGGAACACTAATGCTGTTAGGACTCTATTTGCTAGGTTTTAAAGTTTACTGTAAAAAAACAATAGCAGAAAATAATTTTAAATTAATGTTACCATAAAATATTACCTCTTTTCCATACTGCTACTTATTTTAATAACCAGTAGTACCAGGGAAAAAAAAAAGCCACTTGAGTCCGTGACCCAAATTAAACCCATTTAAAACTGAAATATTAATAATATTAATGGCAGTGTTACATTATCTTGTAAACCTGGTGCCTTTGAGTACATCCTTAAATATGATTTTCATATGCTAACCATACACTCACTGGTAAAAGTTGCATATACCATTTTCAGTGCAAGCATCTGCCATAGCAAAGTGCGGTTCATGAAATGCTATGCAAGTTTAAGGGCAAGTATGTGAACAGAGCCGTATTTAGAGTAGCACAATCAGACACTGCAATGTCCCTTTTCAACCTTGCAAAGCTTAAACTCAACCTAGAAATCCAGAATAGGAGTGGGAAGAAAGGCTGACTAGGAGTCAGAAATTGTGTATAGACTGGAAACATACCGAAGCTGAGGACCTTAGTAAGTGTCAGAAAGACTGTCAAGATTAATTTTAAATATTAATATTTCCACCACTATGAGGGTACTACTAAGAACCAGCTGGAAAGTTCAGCAGGTGTTTAATCACTTTTCTGCTTGGAACAGCATTTGTGTCATTTCTTCCTCAAGGAAAAAGAAAATCCAATAAAACTACTAAGACATGGAAGGAACAAGGTTTTGATTTGTGACCAGTTAACTATCCTGTGGTTGTATTTTGCTTACTACTTTTAGTCTCTAGATGTTTCACTGACTTTTTAAGTTAACATAATGCAAACTAGAGTAAGGAGAGGTGTATTCCTAGAGATTAGGAATACTAGAGAAGGATATTAGAATTTAGTTAATGAACCAACACATTTAGTTGTATGAAAGAATAAGGGGGAGGCAAATGAAATCACAGAAGCGTGGCACTTTCAGAATCAAGCTGAACTGTAGCTACTCGCATTCTTAAATCCTACCAGATACTGAAAGTAATACTTCAGAATTGTAACCATTCATGCCCTTTCTGACAGTGTGCAACCCAATCACTTCTGAAATACAAGCAAAGTGGAAATTAAAAAGAAAGTTTCTCGTATTAACAACTCACACTTACCAACAATACTTTCTTTTTATTTTTAAATGAGACATGCTCCACTGAGAAAGATTTAGAAAGATTTTTTCTAAGTATGTATTTAAGGGTTACAGGAGTAAAAATGTGGTCTTAGCTACACAAGCCTTCACCTATCAGCTTCCAGTTTCTAACACTCCCTTCCATCAGCAAATTCCATTTCTCAAGCACAAACCCCAAAAGCGTGAGTCTTAGTTCAGATCAGGAGCATGCTGTGGAAGCAAATTCCCTTCTCATCCTCCTTTAATGTGCTTTCTCACATTACGGGCCAGTCTTGCCCAGAAGGAATCCACTCTGAAACAAAGCCAGAAGGGGCACTACAACTACTTTTAGTTGTTCAGCAGCTGCACTAGACTAATGCTGGTCCAAAGCAAGCCACCATGCTAGGAATGTACTGCAAGCATCAGCACTGTGTTACACCACAGATCTATTTGTAGTGGGCAGTCCTTGCTCATGACGACATAATGACCTGATTAGGTGGAAAACACATCACCATCATCATCCTCTTGGCCAAGGAAAGCCATTCTTGGTTGCAGTTTGATATACTGCAGCTGCCATCACAACTGCCACCACATTTCTTCTCTGGCCACTGGTTGCCTACAGGAGTATGCCAGCACAGGTGGTTTTGCTACGACAAAGGGAACTAGATAAAGCAATTTTTGTAGCTGGACAAAGACAAACCACTTCCTTTTGTTTCTGGGAAAGGTTGTTTTCCAGCTGGATCAGTTCTCCAGTCCAGTTTGCCATGAAGTGGACATAAATGCCTGTGTGGGCACAATGTGGGATGCTAACGCTGCTTATTGAGGTACCTGTCCAGCTACAGCATCAGAAAAAAAAAATAAAATAAAATAAAACCATACAAGAAAGCCAGTTGACATTAGGGTTTCCCACACTGAGCCAAGTATATTCTCTCATAATTAGAAATCATATGCCTCTTTCCAAAGCATGGTTTGAACCTGTTTTGTTCCTATTTTTCTTTTCTAATTCATATTCAAACTGACCAGCTCAAAGTGATCTGAAATCACCCCTGCAGCCTCCCCACCATAACTCAACATGACCAAAGCCCTGGTTCACTCTAGTTGAGCTATTTATACTCTGCCAGGAATCGCTTCCCTCATCCTTATCCATTCATATTTGCTGTTAGGAGACAAGTCTTAAGAGTCATTCTAGCTTCACTGTACTGTTGTCATTTTAAAACTTCATCAATATGCATTTTCAAGCCTTAGAAGCTCTTGTTCCTCAATACCTCCTAGAATGAAGTTCCTTGTACTACAGAAAACTCAAGGCTTTTCATATTTTGGGGTTGGTTTTTTTCTGTTTCAAGATCCTCTGCTGCAGTATGTATTTAATGCACCCACAGTTATAATAAGCTATTTAATGTACTTTTTCCACCAAGCTCTCGTTTCAAACCTGGTTAAAGGCAGCTAACTATTTTTTTTTTCAGCCTCTCCTTATCATGCCCTTTATGCTTATCAAGCTGAATCCCTCTCAAACTGCTCAGCACTTCAAACTGTATCGGATTGTCAGTAATAGGAACCATTTCGACCATCCTTGCCAGAGCAACATGGATCCTGCAGAATTTATATTTCTACAGCTGCCTCATGGCAATAGATATTGCCACAACCAAGTTCTGCCTACCATCACAAGTACATGTCCTGCTTTCTACCCAGCCTGTGAGCCTACCCCAAAGCTACACACCTCTGCTGTCATCAAGTCTCTACAGGTACCAGCAGAGCCAGGCATGAAAGTTCAAACATTAAGATCCTCCAAGCCTTGAGGTAATAATAATAGCCCTTGGAGCTCCAAGTTGGATGAAGTCCTACAAGATTATGGCCATCTTTCCCTTAGCACACCATCCTTTATGGAGCTTGATTAGGGAGAAGAGTGAGAAAGCTGAGCCATCCAAGATAAATACACTTAACAAAAGATATTAGTCAGTCTGTGTCCTGGGAGAGACTTAAATCTTACTGAGATCTCCTTAAGCTTGGGACAGAGGTGAGTGGAAGAGAAGCTATTTTTATTGCTGAAAGGTAGACTAATGAAAAGGAATAAAATAAGCTGAATATAAAAATCAGACTCCAAACATCAGCCAAAGCTAACATTCCACCCAGTTGGAGAATGAGCTGTGATAGAAGCAGTATCACCATCCTCTCCGATTAAAAGTTGTGACACATTCTGAAGTTTAAGAAAAGTAAAGATTTATTATTCTATCTCTATAGTACTACTAAAGAAGAGAGGTTTTATTTCTTTGAAATTTTAGCCACAAGTGGTAATGACTTATAAAGTATTTGCCAAAATTAAGGGTGGAGGAAGAAGGCAGAAAAGTAGTGCTTGTGTCACAAATTCTGTATCTTCTCAGTGACGTCACTGAGGTCTTTTTTTGGGAAGACTACTAAAAATATGGATTACCCAACCCTCCAGTCAATTAAAGGATGTCAGAAGCTCATTCAATTTGACAACCTACTTTCAAAGAGATGAGGAGTCCTGATGAAGAACATAAAGCCAGTTCAAAAAAATCTCTTCTTGGCTCTAAGAAAGTAAGGCAGCCAGACTCACTTCCAACCCACTCCTCCTCCTCTGCATCCTGCAGGACAAAATGTTCCAGCAACAGCTCATCTCACTGGGAAAATTTACATTTGTTTGAAACACTTTAACAATTTCTCCTCTGTCTCTGGAAGTTACATCTTGGATAAAGAAGAAAAGATCACAAGACTTTAGATGATTTCCCCATAACACAAATGTAGGTATTTCTTTATGATTGCAATCCCCCCCCCCTTTTTTTTTTTTTTGGGCTATGGGACTAAAATTACCCAGTGAGAACACAGAAGGTCATTCCCTCTTTTTCAGCTCCTTCACATTATTTCTTACTCTTCACTCCAAAAGCTACATGGAACCCTTATTACCAACAATCTCATAAAGATGTACTTAGCCAGCTCCCAGCAGAAGAAAAGGATTAGCTAGAGTCAAAATTCCAACTCGGATAAGTAGGTCCTTTAAAATATTATCTCTGCTTCAGCAAGCCAAAGCAGCTAATCACTCCAGCAGTGCTAACTCCAGATCTAGATGGTTTTGCTACTAAACTCTAGATGAAAGATGCTGTTATTTTTTTTTTGCCTCCTGGCACTTTCTGCAGCGTCCAAGAAGCATTTCAAAATTTAAACATCACACAAAACTGATCAAGTTCTAACAGAGCAGTGTCTGTCCCATCCTAGTTATACTTGAAGGAAGATCAGGCAGGAAGACCAACTTTTTGGAAAACGCTGAACTGAGATTTTGTGCCATCTGAAAAAAAGCTACATAATGCCTAGTTTCTTGCAATGCAAAACTCTGCCTTCCAAATGGAAAGTGAACATTCTGCTACTAAAACTACTCATTATTTACCACAGTGCTAAGAAGTTCACAGGGAGGCTAAGCATTCCTGGTAACATAAGTCTATTATTAATAACTTCTCGCCCAGAAATGTTCTCGATAGCACACATTTCGGAAGAATTATTTGGATTCTATCCTCTTCCCCAGTAATCCACAGAGTGGTTATTCTGCAACCTTCCAAAATTCCACATCAAGTCTAAACTCCATTTTACTTAATTAGAGAAAGTTTCCTGCAGCTATAGAATTATCCATCTCTGTTTTGGGGGATATATACTAGAGTGACACCTCAGTTTACAGCATCTTATACTTTAGGGATCCTCTCTTAATGCACAGTTACCCAGCACCCCTATATTTTCTGAGGTTCTCAACAAAAGTTTAAAAACAGTCTATCAGAACAGTTTCTGACCAAAAGGGACACAGAAGAATAGAGGTTGTAACTCTTAATTTGTATGCTGTAGAAATTAGAAATTGTTTCAAAACCATCTAGCTGTTTAAATAGTAGGTTTTCTCCCTGAAGAGTTCAGATGTGACAAAGTAAGGTAAGGCTCAGTGAAACTCTCTACACACCCTAGAGCTCACAATGAAGCCAAAGAAGTTAGTTCCAACACTTGCAATTCAGAGTGTCATTTAAAAAGACTGAAGAGTTATTTCTTGAGCTACAGAATCTCTTAGCTTTCTCCATGCAGTGCATTCATAAGCCAGTTTTTATTAGTAGGCAGCCTCAGTATTATGAAGTGTTCAAATCTGGATTAAGGTTGCCACAACTTCAGCACAAAACTGCTGAGAGAGACCAGAAAAATATACTAGAAGGCATCCTGTATATTAACTGATGACCACTGGAGTTGAGTTTCTCAGATATTCTACAGGCTCTGAAAGCACAAGCAATATCAAGAGCTCAAAACTATCTGCTGAAGAACATATCTTGCTTGATGTGCAAGACAGGACCTCACTATTCAAAGGCTGGAGGTAATAACCCAAATCCTAGTTTTTCCAATGTAAACAAGTAAATATTAGGTCCACTTGCCTCAAAGGCACAGAATCACTATGGAGCCCAGAATGTCACTGTTTTGACTATAAAGCATCATTTTAACACCAACTGGTCACCAAGACAAAATATAGAAACTGTTCCTAAAATAAGGTTGCATCCCAACAGACATTTCTACTCCACCTCCCACACTTCACATGCAAGAGCTCCTGTGAGAGGGAAGCAAAGCCTCAACCATCACATGCCTTTGAACTCCCTTTTACTTTAAATGCAACATATTTTGGCAAATCCCTTGAACTCAAAGGGAACGAGCAGTACTCAGGAGTTTTCCAATTGAAAAAACAGACCTTGTCTGAAATCTCCCACTTGAGATGGGGGAAAACCTGCAAGCAGAAGCATCAGAAGTGAACCAAAGCAAATATCCTGGCTTAAGATGGTGGTTTCCAGTTTGCAATTTCACAGCCAGATGATGTGCTGGAAAGAGGTTAAAGGTGTACAGATTTGATACTTTGGTGTACAGATTTCTCATTCTTCAGATGCCGAATTCACCTAGCTTAGCTGAGAAACACACCAAAAAAAATAAAGACCTGAAATTGTTTAACAAAATTTGAACTAGAAACAGAAGATTTTACTATTACACAATGAACTGTTGTCTGTAATAAATATCTTACTCTATTTTTCAAGTTACAGTCAGGTGGTTTGGGTTTTTTTTTTTAAATCAAGAGGAAAGTCTCCTTCCAGAAAGGTGAAGGAAGGGTGGAGACAGGGGATGATAAGCCTTTGTCACAATTTATAAAGTGTATTTCTCAAGGCAAGAGAAGAGGTGGAAAAGTAAGCTCAAGAGACTTTTCCAGGTCATACCTAATTAAAGCAGGGAATGTACCACAGAAAACTAGGGCTAAGAACTCAACCCAGACAGAGGTGAAAGCATTTATTACTGCCACCTCCTCCCAGTAAGGAGTCTCAGTCTCCCAGGTTTAAACCCATCTTCCAGACTTGAAGACCACCTAACATTCACATCACAGACAAGTCATCCTGCATCTTTTAAAGTATCTTTGTCAGACAGATGAGCTGTGCCTCCTATACAAAGATGCTTTTCCAAGATGCTTTTGTTACTTACATTCTCTCTCCCACTACTATTCGAGTGACAGGCAAGGATTTCATTAGTTTTGCTGAGAGATATTTACATCTACTACATTTGGAGTTCCATTGGAATTAGCCATCAGCATTGGCCTGTGGCCAGTCATCTCCTTGCAATGTACAATTTGGACTCTTTTTCCTCCCTTTTCTGGGCATTACTGCAGAGAGCACAGGACTGCGTTGTACAGTGCTGAGGAACAGGAAGCCTGGTCTACTGAGGTTTTTATACATGAATGCCAAACCCTTTGCTTTTGACATAATTATGAATTAAACGTGCTAGCAGTCATTATTTCAATAATATGCTATCTCAGACTAAAAACTACTGCCTGTTTAAGTAGCTTGGAACAGAACCTAGTGTGCAATCACCACTTAAAGAGTATTACTGTAACTTTCAGTCTATGATAATACTGAAAGCTTGGAGCTCGGGTCCTACACACCTCCACATACTGTTTATAAATATTCTATTTAAAACCAATGGAAGTATTTATTTAGTATACAGAGCCTCCAATACAACACAAAATTCAGACTCATAAATAATAATTTATCCAGAGAATATTAGTGTTTGAAGAAATATACATACCAATAGGCTAAACCTACTGCACTGAGTGATTCAGATTATATAAAACCCACAAAGTTTTATTTTGCTCTAAGGTTTGAGGGCGGAAAAAAAAACAAACAAAACCACATAGATGAAAACTAACAGGCCTTACTACTGAGATATTTGCTTCACTCCATCAATTTAGGGAAGACAGAGGAAAAAAAAAATAAGTAGAAGATTACCTGTTTTCTTGTAGTGTTTGCCCTTACAAATGAGAAGAGTCAAGCAGGCACATATACATGCTTTAAAAATACTCAGGCCAGAAGAATACATAGCACTGACCCTTAACTTGTAAGGCAGTGACAACGATTACTCCACATACATCCTGCTCTCCCATGACAGACTGAAATAGTATCAGCGCTAAAGCACTGTTCCACTACCAAACCCTATGGGCTTAGAGCTGAGGGATTATACAATTCTCTTCCATACATCCTGCTCCCAAAACACACAGAGCTAATAAACCTCCTCCTATTTGCCTTCAGGTTCATTCTGAAGAGTTTCAGACATCTGCTTGGCTTGTTTAAAATAAAAAGCTCAGCTAGTAGGTTTGTTTTTATGATCCCAAGTGTGAAATGTTCTTGCTGGAGGCCTCAGGCCAGGTGAAAAACACTTGTGTTAAGATGCTACTTCATGGCATTTCAGGGATCTAATGAGCTATATAATCTGCACACTGGGAAGTCTCCCTAACATTAGCTTGCATACAACTATGGAAATTAAAAACAAGGAACCTATGGCAGTCCAATTATTTTTCAGTAAATAGTACAGCTGGTGAACTGTGGATACTGCTAAATTTAGAACTCAAGTGCTTCACGGTGTTCTGTAAATATCTAATACCTCTCAATGCTTACAGTAGCATGAAATACACTTCTCTTCAAGCCTTACTGTCCTAATTCTTCATACTACAAGTCACTTCCCCTCTCATGACAAATTGCTATGCCCAATTTAGTGGGGTAAGAAAAGATTCAGTCTTTGTCTCAAAATTATAACTCTCCAGAAGATCACTGTGTAACTGTACTGAATGAGCATATGTATGTGCATATCCTCATTTTAGCAGTGTATGACAGATACAGTTTACATATTTTCATATAAAACTCTAAAGTCTAAAACAGAATGAAAATTACAGGAAGTGCTATGCAAAAGTGAAGTTCTATGACGGCTCACATACAGTAGCTAAAGCTTTCTGCTGTATTATCTTGGAATAACATGAAAATACATTAAACATGGCACATAACAGACAAGCAAGTTCCCTCTTGCGACCCAAACTTGTTCTCAATCATAGCTGACCATCTGTAATTCGTTTCTCAAGAACTTGAATTCATCTGGCAGGAGACACCACCACAAGAGGCAGCATGCTAAAAGACCTCAAGTTTTACAACACCCATCTAGGCGTGTGATCCATTAGAATTCAGACAACTTTCAAACAACAGCAAGAATTTTCATTAACATAAGGAGGTCACAGATACCACACCACAAATATCAAAATTAAATGCTAGTTTGAAGAATTTGTTGTTGTTGCTTCTTACTTTACTAACCTACAATTCGTATCAACCTAATTACTTGTTGTTTTCCAACTTCTGTTTTGGGTGATCCCATGAGTTGCTGAATGATGAAGTCTCTGGAGATATCTGCACTACAAATATGCTACTCTGCTACACATGAAATATCAGAGGCAGTCCACAAATGTTCTAGGTGTCATCAGGCCACAAATTAAAGTCCATGGAAATAATGGAATAAAATTCAGAGACAAAAGCAGCACCTAAGTCAATATTGGGTGCGCTTTCAGCATTCGATTCAGATGTTACTTCAAGTGTCAGCAGGGACATCCCTCTTGCCAGCCTTCAATAAAAACTAGTTCAGTTGAACTACGCAGCTTAAGTCTTCCTGTGTCACTAGACCATTCCAAAAAGCAAGGTAACTACTTTTTTTGTCTATGCATTCAGCCTTCAACAACATGCTGAACAGCTGGATTTGGGCAACCTTGTGCTAGAGGTCAAGACAAGACAAAGGGTACACAATTACAGCAGGTATTTAGAGAAAGCAGTTCTAACAATTACATGAACTAAAAGAAGTCTCACAAGACAAACAAAGCTACACCATTTAAGAGAAGAGGACTAGTTGAAGACAGGAAAAAACCAAAACAGTGAACTCTATTTATCTACATCTGTGTGACTTTCAGGGTTTGGTTTTTTTCCTTTAAATATTGAAAGACAAGCTTCTGCTTCATGGAAAAGCTCTGTATTTTCACTGTGTACTACCTTCAACACTATCAGATGCTTACTGAGCCATTAATTCTAAAAACAAGTTATGTGGAGTAATTAATTTGCTAAAGTGGATTCAAGAAGACACTAGGACTCCAAATCATGTAGTTTACTCACACAGTACGTGTTATAAAGTCTTAATGCAAACCCATGCTCCTCTATGGGAAGCAGGTAGACAAAAGGTGCTAATCAGTACACAAGTCTTATGGACTACACTCACTATAAGGCAGAAAAATTCAATTTTATGTGATCCAAAAAATGCCAGGAAGAAAATGAAAGTTGAGGAAGGCACAGAGCCTTTAGTTCTAATCTTCACTGATCAGGACAGCAGCTTTGAACGGTGGCAGGTAAGTCACTTGTCTAATAAGTTGAGCATGTAACGTCTGCAGGCAACAGCAGTTTTGGAGAGAACAGGACCATGTGTTTAGAAGGGAAATCTGTGTCCTCCCACTTGGGCACTATGTTTACAGATGACTGCGTTCTGACAAGATCAACTTCTGGTAACCAAGCTGAAGGACAAAACAGTAAAGTTTTATCAGATGCAAGTGTGCCCTTTCAGCTCTTCACCTGAAAGCTCTCAATCTTTCAAATGATCTTTTAATACTGATAAAAAGCGTGCTATATCTAAACACACGTTAAAATCAACCTCTGAAATTACGTCTGGGTTTCTGGCATCTTCACTCATGCAAAGGTTAAGCATACTATAATCTGCATAAACCAGTAACATCTTTTTTGTTGAAGATCTAAAACAAACCACTGTGTTAAGGGAAGTCACTGGCTGAGCACCTGGACCTGGGAAGTACTGAAGCGGTAAACAAACTTTTGACAGCTGCAGCCTTTTCTGCAGGTGCAAGAGACATTTACTTCATCTCAGTTTAACAATTAGTTCAAGAACTGGTTCAGAATTTAGAAATAGGTTTGGTTTTATTTGATCCTCTCATATCTTGGGCTCAACTGACAAAAGGGTGAGGGGAAGGGAAGGTCCCCTTGAATCAGTTCCAAGGTTTAAGACTGTATACTTAACAGGACCATAAAGTTTAGTCTCAAGGATACATGGTATTTTGCAACTGATTGTATTACTAAAAGTTTGAGCACTACAGTTCATCCAGAAAAACTTTCCACAGTTGAGTATTAACCCTCCTTGAAAGTGCCTTTCTGAACACAGCTCCCTCTGTACCACCCTCAGCTGCAGTTTCCCCAGCCAAGCTTGCCCAGCAGCATCACTGACAGCAGGATGCATCTCACTAAACAAGCCTGAAAAAACCCCATTCTAACAACAAAATCCCCATTTCAGTTGACTATTAAGGAGCTTGGAACACTTAATTCAGCTGAAGGCATTAAAAGCTAAGCAAGTAAATAAATCCTACTCTGAATATCTAACCTGTGGGCAGGAACTGGGAGGCAAGAACTGGGATGTGCTTTGGTGTACAAGTGAGCACACAAATGCTGCACACCAGCAACAGAACGTTATTCCCCACTTTACACACACACACACCCTCAATCCATGCCAGCTAATACCTCTCACCCCTTCAAGGATAATATGGGGAGGGATATTTCTCAACCCTACTATTCCACAGCAAAAAAACTGAAGTTTTGGGATACCAGCAAGCAGCTACCTATATCTTAACAGTTAGAAGAAGAAATGTAGTAATTCTATAGCATTATGCAAATATGCATTAAAAACCTCCTTTATGATTTCACAACATTAAAAATAAGCAACCATACTTCATCTTGTGTATCAAAATACAAATCAGTATTAGCATCCTAAGGTCCACTCAATATACTTTTCACCATCCACACTGCCTTTAACTTCTCAACACCAGGAGATGAGGCCTTACTCTTTTAGCAACATATTCTTGGTCGAAATCGATGCCTGAAGTAACTTCAGCTAACTAACATTCAACAACTTTAGGAAAGGATTATCAGACTTTCTGAACTTCTGCTCAATTTAAGATTGCAACATGATTTCAAAGGATAGACATCAGTTTCCTTCAAGCACACAGTGGAAAGAATGGTTAGAAGACAAATTATTCCAGCTTGTAGGCAAATGTATCAGAACTTTAACCACACTCAAATACACCTGGATTATGAGAATAAACTGTCACATACGCAGGGACTATAAGCAGTGCAACGATAAGAGCCAGAATAAGGAAATTACTGGAAGGTAGAGATGCAAAGTAGTTTGAAAGTTTACAGGGAGATATGCTGGAGAAGCAGCAATGAGAAGAATTTACAGAACTGTGTCAGACAATCCCAACAGAGACAGGGCTCCAAGAAACCCATTTCTATAAAGCTCGAGATTCATTATGTAAATCAAGTTCAGCAGGGGAGACATCATGAGAACCAAGGTTTCAAAGAGAAAGCTGCCCCCACAGAGATATCAACAAATAATTCCAAATACAAATCCAAGCGGAATACCCTAAAGGAAAGATAGCCCCTAGTAGTGGGATTTACTTTTCCATGCCTAGCTTGTGATGCAAGAAAAATTTCAATAATTGAGAACTTTAAACAACCCTATGGACAGATGACTACAGTCCTTCAGTCACTCTACAACTCCTGGAATTATTTGCAAGGTACCAAATTAAGACTGTTATGTGTTATATTTGAGTACAGTCACATACTAGCTGTGAACTTTTTTTTTTTATATCTGTCTGCCTTCAGAAAAACATCAAAATTCACTTGACTGGTCTCCAATTCCCCACATTCCAGTAGAATCCCAAGGAACAGGGGGAAGCCGTCTGTGAATACTCAAAGGCAACAAGGAGGTAAGGAGCATCCACCAGGTTCACTTTAACATCAGAGTAACAGGGTTTAGGGACAGTAGAGAAGCTATTGAGGTCATACACCTAAGTTCAAAGACTTCTGCTGTTGGAAGGTGAGCAAAGGCTCAATAGTGAATGTAATAGTTGGTGGATAACCATACCCAGAGAGTTAACAGAGGTGCATGGCCAAACACACCAAAGAAATCCAGCTCAGTTCACCAATGTCCGTTTCCCATCATCTGTTGCTGTCAGAATAGGCTTGTTACAAGTGGGAGAAAGGCAGGAAGAACTGCAAGACAGCATTATAATTCTACGTAGCTCTGGCAAATTGGAAAACTGTTCTGCAAGTGAAAGGTACACTCAGGCAGGATTAACTGAGCAAACAGGAAGGCAAGTTCTTCAGAAGCAAGCTGTGGGCTAGGTTGGATCAACAAGCTGACCTTGAAACAAGCGTTAAGCTGTTGTAAGAAAGTCAAATGTATGGGGATGCATAAACAGGAATCAGCTCCAGGGTACATGAAACAGTCTTTTTACTCCACTCAGCACAGGAAAGCCTCAGCTGAAGTACAAAGTTGGGCTTTAAGCACCACACAAGACCAGTGTGAACTAACTTGAGGGAAGAACGAGAATGATTAGAGCAGAAAAAAACATGACCTCTCAGGAAGAGCTGAATACACTGGTTTTATTTAGGCCAAAAGTATCACAAGGCTGCAGGGTGGAGGGCAAGGCACAAGGAAACAGGAACATGACAAAGAGCAGTTCAAATGTTTTTAAAAGATTACTTACTACAGCGTAAAGAACATTTGTCCCTCCTGCCCGGGGAATTTGGCCATAAGCTCAGCCTGCAGTAAGGAAGATGTCTAACATCTGCATTCAGAACAAGTTGTAATGCTGAGGACAGCAAAGCGCTGGACTGAGGAGAAAGCAGAGCTGCTCAAGCCTCTTATGAATCACATCAGATGTGCAATACTGGTACAGGGCAGGGGACTCTCACAACCAGCCTACAAGTTTGTCAGCTCTACTCTTTTTTTACTCTTTTTTTTTTCTTCTTCAAGTGACTACCTCAATTTCAAGCCACTGTAACGTCTTTGCTTATCCTCCTACAATTATGTTCAGTTCCAGCGAGCTAGAAGTTACTTTTCTGAGTCTTACAGTTAAAACATCAGGATTTGCATGTTCAGGTTATTTTGCTATACAACAAATGAGAAGTCACACCTGACCCGTATTTTCTTCATACAAAAAAAAATATCAACTCCAGTCATCTCCCATGGCAGTATGCAAGTTTCATCAATATTGCAATATCCTGCTGTATCTTTCTCCTCTGACCAACAGAAACCAGAAGCCAATTACTTCAGAAAGATGTACGTGCTCAGCCTTCCAACAACCTAGAACAGTGATGTAATACATTTCATTGATGTGGTGTCACAAAGCACCGTCACACAAACATCTGCATGCACCTTTCACTACAAGGATAGCTTTAGGCTTGGCAAGGACTTCCTGAGGATAGAAAATGCTTCACGCAAACCAAGTACTCCAAAATAAAAACTAAAACAAGCAGGGTTTCACAGATGGGGGTTAAAGCAGACAGCATCAGTTATAGCCAGTCAAGGGAACTCTGTGCCTGAGGTAGGTTAAACTGTTAACGCACAGTTAAACTCCAAAATCTGAAGTCATTGAACTGGGGAAGAATTAACTTGGAAGAGCTCAAGTACAAACAGGACACCTAAGCAGCATACAAAGCCAAAATACTATCCTTTCTCATCCTCTGTAACAGTTTCACTACTGGAAGCATTTATCCAGGTACTAGTCTGCTTTGTTTAAATGCCATCCGGCTGATTTGCAAAACATGAAAATAAAAGAAAGAAGCAACGGTCCATCTTACACTCCAAGAGTTCAGCAATTTCTTATGCAAATATTGAATCAGACAGGTCTGGTCAGGATGGAGTGCTAATGAAAGCAGATGAGGAGGTAAGCAAGCACACATGCATATCTCAAGTGGACTACCACACATACTGAGAAGCGAACAGCCTAAGTTTCACACGTGTTCCAGTGTCAGCAGTATCTTCCTCTAACTAGAAACTTTGCTAATGTATCTTAGCCCTTGGTAACACTTTATGGCAGGCAACAATGCTTCAGTTCAGCCTCCAAGTTACTCCTACTTCTCAAATTCATCAAGTTTCAACTTTGCTGTTCCGTTTCATCACTCAAAAAATGAAGAGATTAAGTCTTAGGTACCCACTCCTTTCCCCTTCCCCACCAGAAGAAATATATACCATGTTTTAGTCAATTCATGTAAGTAGTTACTGAATGCTACTTTCATTACTCACTCTCCTCCTCACTTACTAAACACTGCATCAAACAGGACATAATGAGTAATTATTTGCCATTACTATTCAACTAGGAAAACTGAGCAAAAAAAAAAAAAGTTGCTTTTTTTTCTTAACTAGGTTTGTAATTCTGTCAGTTCATCAAAAAAACTATACAACCATAAATATAGATCCTAGGTATCTAAATAAAGACCACCTATTTAAAACAAAAAACACCACCCCACACCTTTAAATAGCCCATAGAACAGAAGTCTGTGTTAAAAACAAAAGTGGTTCATACCACAATACAAAAACCACCTGTGACCTCAGTGGCCATCTACATGTTGACTAAGAAATGCTGAGCTGCAAAAGACAGAACCCAGCAGATCCAGACCTATCCAGCCTCAAGCATGTTTCCACAACTCTGTTGATTCATAATCTGTGGCACACCTGAGGCTCCAAACTTTAACCTTTTTCGTGTTCTGCACACTACTTTTGGACTGTGGCAGTTGAGAAAGCAACAGAGTTTGATAGAGCCAAATGACAGCCAGCCTTTCTTTACTTGCATGCTTCCTTAAATACGGTAAATTTTTATCCCTCTAAAACAG
Organism: Nycticryphes semicollaris; assembly: GCA_013400055.1. NCBI lineage: Eukaryota > Metazoa > Chordata > Aves > Charadriiformes > Rostratulidae > Nycticryphes > Nycticryphes semicollaris. Next base: position 2,098,418 of record VXBJ01007335.1, read on the forward strand.
ATCAAATCAACAGAAACCTTGAAGGAAGACCCCCCAAAAAATGCAATTCTGATTGGGAAAGCAGGAGGACCTTTAAAAACATACTTGTTTCCCTGTAAACAAACTTTGATGGTAAAATAAAGAACAAAAACCAGACAGTATCTAGTAGTAACTGTATGAAATGGAGGAATATTTTACTATGACAAAAATCTAAAGTCACAATTCAAAAGGTGAAACACATGTGAAAAGCACTGAAGGAATCATTTAGCGCCACTAAAGACAAACTGCACAGAGCAAAAATTAAACATGCTGTAATAATAATTTGAACTGCCCAATTAGGTTAAAAAATACATTTATCCTACAAATTAAAAAAGCCTCCTAAACTCCTCAAAGGCATTAATGCTGTTCACAATGTTATTTGAGATGCAAATTAGAGACCTAAAGTTAATATAACACCAACAGAAGTTCCTATTATTCCCATTCATAGATCAAGGGGAGGTGACAGTAGAAGAGAAGCCATAGCCTCGGTTGTATGAGGTCTTAACAAGGACAGTAAAGGTTTTTCCTCAACTTTTAAAAGCTAACCCACCTTAACTTCAGTGTAGAAATCACCAAATTATAAATGTGATCTTTCATAAACCTAGGAAACTTAAGTGTATTAACAAACAAACAACATGCCAGCTGCCGAGGCCGGTTAGCTGAGGGGGGTGTTAAGGAGAAAGAAGTATTCTTCAGAAAAAAAGGAATTCAAATCCTGTCTTCCAGGATCACAGATCTCAGCCTGTAACACAAGAAGAAAGGCATAGAAGGTGGTGCTGCAGTTATTTCTTCAACTATTTCCTCTACCAGCTGGGTTGCAATTTTAAAGCTTAGCAAATGCAGAAAAGCTTTCTTCCATCTCAAATGCCTTTCCCACAACAACACGTAGGTCTTGGTACCCTGAGTCAGTTTTGCAAATGACACCTCTAATGACAGCTCCAGGCAAAATATTGTTTGATTTCACACTTTTAGCTCTAGCTACAGAGACAGACTTACACACACTGAAGAGAAATTGCCATCACTGGCACTGTACATCCAAAGCTCTAGGCCTGCAGTTTGATCTATCATTGACAGTATGCTTCCCTACATTTTAACAGAGTTTAATTTCCACGGGAACTTAAAACAATGTTGTCGTACCAAATTCACAGCAATGATGCTAACATTAGGTAATCAGAACTCTTGATCTTACTGTTAACATCCAACATGCAAAACATAAATGATAGCCTGCATTTCACTAATATAAACAAGTTCGAACAGTGAAAGCCAATTCACATTAGTTTTGCTTTTGTAACTCAAAGTTTCCCCAATTGAAACATTTTGTATTTTCTAAAGGATGATAGTCAACTGTTTGCTTCAAGAAGTGCTGCCGGTAAGCTGAGAGCCCTAACCTAGATAATGTATTTAGTAACAACCCTGCCTACTTCCTCACCTCAACCTAAAAAAAAAAAAAAAAATTCAGCTGAAACAGTCTTCATAAGTTATTTGTGCGTGCCTGCTGCTACAAAACATTGAGTTAGCTGAGCAGTTTCTTGCCAGCTCGTTCATGACATTATTTCCCAAACCGGCCAAACAGAAAAGCCAAAACAACACAAAATATAGAAATGGCAATATCAAAGAGCTGACAATTCCTTCAGGTTTTTCTATACCCGACAGTACTGCAATATCCAGTTGGGTCACACAAAAGTTTGTAAAACAGCCTAGAAAAGAGTTAAGAATATGCCCTTTTTTTACAGGCCTCCTTTTGAGGGAAAAGGAAATCCTTGAAGAAAACCATTTTCTGAAAATATGACTGTCTCTATCCCCCTCACAGAGTGTTTACAGTTAAGAGACACCAACAAAGTGCAGATTTTTTTTATATACAGGCTCTCTTTCATCACTGGATTGCAGTATTTCACTGTCAGCTAAGATCTTCTTAACCACATAAGCTTCATGACATATCAGAAAACGTATTGTCAACATAAAGGTCTACCTCTCAGATAGGCACAGTCAATAGATTAAAATAACTTACCTACCAAGAAAATACAAACCACTACACTGAGTTCAAGCAGCTGCTTTCCTAGCCATGCATTTCTTCCCTAGAATTAATGCTCATTAAGCCTTCCTTCAGGAGTACTCATACTAGGAAAGCTACTTCCACAATGGACAGGAATCTCTTACATGTTGTACTGTAATATATTTCAAAATTTAAGTTTATATGTACACGTGCAAGACTGAAGACAAGGTCTTAGGAACCTTTGCCTGCAAGATCATTCTTACAATAATGCCCAATCTCAAGAAGGTAGCAATCTAAAAATAGTCCAACAAGTTTATTTTACAGAAATCAAAATTAAAGCAAGCTAAAAGAAACACAAAATTTGTGGGCTTGCAGGGGAGAAAAATACACTGTTGCCAAAAAGGAAGAATTTATTTATTTTATGACTTTCAAAATACACTAAAAAGAAATACAAATCATAATATAAACACTAATATTTTGTATTAAAGGTTTAACGAGACTTCTTGTTACTGTTTAAGAAAACTCAAAGCACAATCAGAAAGGACAAATCCTTAGAATAAAACTCAAAGCCAGCAGAAAAAAAAAAAAGTGTTGGAGCAAGGAAAGAATCATGTTTGGAAAGTTTTAAGTACACCATGTTTCTAAAGGGAATAATCTATCAAACCACAGGAGGTGACTAGAACTGCCATCATGACTGCTAACACAAAGGAATGTAGATTGAGGGGAGGCAACAGAGGAAGGGGGAGAAAGAACAGGCAAGGGAAAAGGAGAAGGAGCTAAAAAAAGGGAGCTACAGTAATGGCTACCAGATTCTGAAGGAATTCCTATAGGAAAGAATAAATCCTTCATGCCATTTTAAAATAAAGCAATCCATGCAGTAAACTGCAGTCATTTCAGTAATGTTAAACTTTCAGTTTATCTGCCCACCATATTTTCATAACTATAGTTTTATGCCATAGACTAAACTTCCAAAGCTCCAGACAACGGTTGCAAATACAAATACTATTTCTTCTTTCAGCCTCCTCATTCTTCTGAATCACAGTACCCTGCAGGAAAAACAGCTTTTCAAGAGGAAGTAGGGACGTTTCAATAATTGTAAAGGGATGGTTTGAATTTGGTGTAGTTAATCAACTTTAATTCTCAAGTTAAAGAGACAATAACTATGGGTTACACACTGGCATATAAAGGCCGCTAGAGGACAGCCAGATTACCACAGCATGGAACATCCTGAAAGGATATCATTAGGGGGATGATCTTGCAGATCAGCCAGTATTTTAAGTTTATGGCTAACAGGCAGTATGTACATGCATATGATGAAGGGTAGACTTTTGTTACTGATAATTAATAAAAATAGGTATGATTACCAATAACTTATAATATGAACAATATTTCCCAGAAATTCAAAATAGATGAGTAGCAAACCCACTTTCTAATTAGGAATTCCACCAGCTTATATAGAACTACTTGGAATATATGTTTTTAACTCATTACATATACTGATGTCCAGCCTCCAAGTACAATTACTGTGCTTCTGAAACGCCTGGAAGAATTGTAATGATACAAGTTCTTTGGGCTCGATGATGTACACTGCATCTCCAATAAAACCAGATCGAGTCACATGCTTCACTAGCAAAGTTCTTGCTATTCAGCAAACATTGTACTCCAAATTTCACAAGCTTAACTTGAAGCAAACGGACTAGTCACAATTAGAACACATCCAGAAACGTTGCAGCTTGCCACAAGATACACAAGCTTCCTGGTTCTTGCCAAAAATGGCTTTGACAAAAATATTTTCTAGCAGTCAGGCACATGAATGGGAAGCAATGTAACAGTAAAGGCTGTAATAACTGTTCTCGGGAGCTAATTTTAATGTAAGCACAGTGAACCAGAAAATAGATTTGACCAGCTGGCTCAACTCATCCTGAGGCCTAGAACTCGGCACGCACATTAAAAGCCCATGTCTTATCTGGTCTGACTCACCAAACCACCCTCAACCTGAAAGTTAAGAGTGCAACTACATAGCACCATCTCTGTAACGGCTGTTTCCTGGACGGTTATGATGTTAGTTAGGTTATCATTTACCTAAAGAGAAAACGCCTTAACTTTCAGATCTGTACCAGAAGAGTTCCGATAACTGACGCTAAATTAGAGGATCATCTGCAATGGTCATGGTCTCTGTCCGACCAGACACACTACAACTTCCTTGCTATTTAATAGCATCCTAAATTTCGAGAACATATGTCTAGTTAGCATTCCTGCAAGCATGAAGATGCTTAATAAGCCAAATAATCAGAACAGAGCCACGTTACTGCCCTTAGAAAAGCTGGAATAGCACAAAGAGCCTACTCACTCGTCCATCCCAGACTTTTTAACCCAAATAGCCATATATGAGAAATCAAGTTTCCTACTGCTGGGGGAGGCGGTAAGAAAATAATCACGGTGCTCAGCCAGGAATCGCTGTGGGAGGCAGTAATTGTGGGGGGAAAAAGAAAAAAAAAACCCACGCAACTCCTCTGACATAATTCTACCCTGGAGCACCCGATGGGGGGACTCTCCTGGAAGGCCCGGGGGGTGGATGTGCCCCCGGACACATGTGCCCAGCGGGGCCGGCGGCACAAAGGCGGCACCTTCCCCCCACACCCTCGGCAGGGCCGGGGCCCTGGCCCGGAGCAGGGAGACACAGCACCGCCGCGCAGCCAACCCAGCCCCCATCCCAAGCGGCAATTATTAATGCTAATAAGTTGGGGTTCGGGTGCTTTGGGATTTTTTTGTTCGTTTGTTTTCCGCCTGGCAGGGCTGCGGGCAGCCGCCGTTTCGCTCCCACACGAAGTCTCCAGCTAACGGCAAGGCGGCAGGGAGCTAACCTTTACCTCCAGCTGGGATGACGGAGCGCGGCCCTCCATCTGCACACCCGTAATAGTATATACATCTACACCTATTTATTGCTCTATGTATATAATTGAAGAGACAAGCAGCCCGCAGCTTCGGGGTAGCAGGAGGCTGCTGCCGCGGGGAAGGGCAGCTCCGGGGTGCCACCCGGGTCCCGCAGGTTCCCTCCCCCCGCCCACCGAGCACTGTCCGGTCCCCACAGCGGCCAGGGCCCCGGCCCCAGGCCCAGCCATCCCCCCCAATGCGCTCCAGCCGGTGCTGCCTCCAGCGGCCTCAACAGTTGCTCCTGGCCGGCAGCACTCGCCTTCCACCAGTGTAGGGCACTGACCCCGCGGCCTGCCCCGACCCCCATCACCACAACACCGGTACCTGCGCCCGCCCGGGCCGCCTCCCTCCGCCTGTGGACCGGGCTCCCCAACGGCAATTGAACAAAACACAGACGGCTCCACCCCCTTCGGGCACCAGCCCTCTCCCATTGGCCGGCCTGCCCGCCCACTGAACTTTGACCCGCCCGACCATAGGGCGGTGAGGGTCGCTGGCCCCGCCCCACGAGGGGCGGGGGGCAGGCCCGTTGCCGGCAGGGACGCGCCGCCGTGGTGCCGGGTGCGGAGGCGGTGACGCGCAGGACTACAGCCCCCAGGAGGCACTGCGGCGGGGGCGGCACCTCTTTCCCATTGGCCAGCGAGGAAGCTGCGCTTCTTCGCCTAGAGGGGCGATTACATCATCGCGTCCCCGGATGGAGCCGCAAGAACGACGCGGGAGCGCTCGTGGCGCAGCGAGTGGGCGCGGCGTCGTCCACTTGTCTGGACTGCGCATGCACCGTGGCCCGCCGCGTGCGCATGCGCACTGGCGAACGAAGGAGAGGAGGGGGTTATAGGCACCTCAGGAGGGCGGCGATAGAGGGTGATGGTTTTGGTTCTCCTCGGGGTCGTAGCTCCAGTGTCTGGCCGGGTGGGGAGGGTGTGAGGGCTGCCCCTCGCCTGCAGTGGGGTCTGAGCACGCTAGTGAAGGCCGCCCTGCTGGGCCTGGCCTGTGCCTGGACTTTGTCAGTCTGTGGATGACCTCTACCAAGGCTTGGTCTGGCCTTGCCTGACCCAGCCCAGCTGGCAGTGCTGGTAAGGCTCTGCAGAGCAGCCGAGGTATGGGCAGACGGACCTGTGCAGTCCCAGAGAGAGCAGGAATGGCACCTGGGGCTTCACCCAGAAGCCATCATCATACCCTGCCCTGACCAACTCTTGCTGCTTACGTTACCTTCCTTCTCAGCCTCTCTTCCCAGCTTCCTCCGCAGACGTGCTGCTGTGTGCCGTGTAATGGTGTGGTTACACTGCCCTCTGCTTGCCTGCTCCCTGCTTCCCTCAGCTGGCAGCTTCCAGACCAATCTGCTGGAAATACCTCAGCTTCATTCCTCACAGTGGTCCCTCCTGGACCTGAACTGGTGCCATCTTCTCTTGTCTCTCAAAATGGAGGCCCGGGGAAAGAACAAAACAAAACCAAACCCAAGATCTGCTTCTTAATCTGCGAGAAATGTTCCTATGGGAGTTTTTCAAAAGCAGTTATGAGTCAACCATAGTGAGGAAGTGGGATGTGTTTGGACAGCAATTACATTGTACACTTGTCAGGGCAGAGACTGCTTTACGCGCATGCATAATCCTTAATATCATGAGAAACCAAACCCTGATTTACTGTTGCCTACAGGCTTAACATTACTGAGGTACAGGTATTTTTTATTAATGGTAACTATTAGCAAGCTGTTCTCATCCCTTTAACAAGCATCTGTTATTTCAACCTTCTGTAACCTGTTCTTCAGTGTTTGCGCATGGAATTGTATTTCACTCCCTCACCTTTCCTTTGACCCAGAAGTTTTTCAGCTGACTTTGCCTTGATATCCTGTAAGATTTGTTCTGAATCACAAGAAAATTCTGCAAAAGATACTTCTGTTAACGTTGGAATGCAGAGTCCAATCAAAAGTGTGTTCCTGGGACATTCTTTCTGCACCTTACTTCTTTTCCATGCTTTCAAATTTTAACCTTAACAGACTGATAAATCAAAATCAATTTTACTTCAAGCAACATTACCAGATTTTGCTTCTTGTTCTTCATCGCTGTCCTCTCAGATTTTACACTGTGCAGTACCCAGTTCCATGAAAAAGTTTGCATGTTTGTTTTATTTTGATAAACCTTAGGCTGAAATATTTTCAAATAGTTTTCTAAGATACCTTTCCCAGGTTATACAATGAATATTTAAATCAGTGTACTAGTTCTCTGTAAGATCAACACCTACCTCTCGTTAGAAAGATCTTCAAGTGATTAAAGGTACACAGAGAAAAGTACACAGCTTTCTCCCATACTTCAGTTCTGGCTCTTGAAATACTTTCTGGTTGTGCTCATTTTGCTCCTGGCCTTATTGTGAATTCTAGTGCATGGGAAATTGTAGTTCATCTGCTTTCACGATCCTACCCGTATCTTTGGCAGGGACTCACCTCCATCCTGTAACCAGTTTCGTACACAGCATTCCCCACTGAAAACAAGCTATCCCTGAAGCATTTCATTGCTAAATCCTTATCCAGACTTGACTTACAATTAACAATTTAGGTTTTAAAAACATGAAGTCATAATATAATTTTATTTTTCACAACCATTATACATAAGTATTGCACTGCAGTTTAGCAGCTCAGGTGTAAGATTTTGATGTGAAACTGGTTTTCCTTCACCGACAAGTTTTTCATAGTTTTGAAACACAAGTGTTCTTCTCCGTTAAGCTACAATACGTTCCTCCTGCCTCTTGCACTATTTCTGCTGCAAGTAAAGGTAAAGCGAGGGGGAACTTTGTGTTTCTGAAACTGAACTGCCTCTTGATTACTTCCAGCCATGGCTACAGTGGTGGGGGAGGCACATAAAAGGAGCTACAGCTGCACTCCCCCCAGCAGTCAGTGCTTCTGCTCTCAACTTCCATGGGCTGGATATTTCCAACTAGGGTAGAAACTTCACAGTAATTAAATTACCTTGTGGATTAGATAACTCTTAAATCTTCTTTCTTCCCCTGTGATTCCTCCCCTGATTTCTATTATCACTTTCCATTCTTTTCTCCAACTTCATCAGCCTTTTTTCCATTGCACCAATCAATGGCTGATGATATTCTCTTCTTTTGGGGTGGAGCTGCCTTAAACTGTCTCTAGTCCAAAACTAGGCAGGAAGCTGAACTCTAAGTTAGTGATGTTACAGAGGTGGTACCTCCTGTGGTCAGCTGATTGCATCCCAAAACTTATCACCTGGGCAAATCCCATACAACGGTCAACAAAAACTAAGGGCCTGGGTTGGGAAAGAGGAGTGAGCAATCGTAGCTGAGACAGGGCAGGTGGCAGCTTTAGTCAATGTCATTCAGTATTCAACCATCTTCTTATATTTTATACCCAAAAGTAAAGCCCTGGCAGGGATCCAGTTTATAATTCAGATCTTGCTAAACACAGACCTAAATTTCCCTCATGTCAAGGTTCGATAGTAATTGTCTAGCACTTTAAATATCTAATTACAAACACGCTACCACATGTTAAAGTAGTCAGTGTCTGTTCACTCAACTGTGTGTCTCCAGGAAGGGCCATCTGTTTCCAACAAAACAGTGAAACATGAATGTAGGCAGGTTTCTAAATGAAAAAAAAAAAAATACAAAAAAACCCCAGACTCAAGAGAGACACAAATCTGTCTTTACAATAAAGCACAGGCTGAAATAGATGCAGTCAGAATGAACCTCTGGAGAGTTTTCACCTAGAGGAACTAATGCATGGTGTGATTGCCCTAAAATACCCTCCTGGGGATTCTTTTATGCACCTAAACTACTGGCGTATGCATCTAGAAGTCTTCACTACGTAGACAGATGGTATGTTCAGTTTGGTCTGTCTTGACACCTATTTTCCATAAAGGAATGGCAGTTCCTCTTGCATCCCTAGCTCCAGTTCTTCAAGAAAGGGAATGTTTCCCCCTCCTTTGTCAGAACAAGGTAGATAGGCGTGAGTGACACGCTGGCTTCGCCTCTCATGCAAAACCAACTTGTAGGCCTTAGCGCTACGTGTGTGTTACTCCTAAGCTGTTGCAAATTTAGGCAAATTACCACCTCAGATAAAGAAGGGAAATGGAGGGGACTGTGCATCTCAGTTATTTCTGTTATTATTTTCATACTGCTCGTAGATAAGGAGCCCAGCAGCTATTTGATGTAGCTAAAGAAATGAAGTGCAAAAATAGTTCAGACACTCTGTAGCGTGCACAGCTGCTCATAAGGTTCAGATGAGCATTTCCAACAGTATTTCAAAGTGGTTGAAAGGTGTTTTGCGGTGTACACTGATCACTTTTTACTTAGCACAGCATTAATAAGCCAAAAGTCAGTGTATTTACTACGTACTGTGGTCCTCTTACAATGAATTAGAGTAGCAAGGCAAGTAAGCGAGTTGGGATATTGATAGTCTCTGGTAAATTTACCCCAAATCATGGTATTTCTCTTCTCGTCACCACCAGTGTTAGTCATTCATCTGTTTCCCCATAAAATACATATAATGGAAAAAGGGCCTCCTGTTTAAAAGCCAAATTTATGAAGGCCTGTCAGAAAGATTCTGCATCCAATAAAATCCTTCACTGATCCTGTTTCCCTCAGGGTCACTTTGCGCTCGCCCTCAGGAGCAAGGGGGGAAATGTGGATTCCATCTCTGGGCCCAAGGAGTCCCCACACAAGGGAGTGACGAAAGAAACTGGACTGGCTTTGGAGTCTGACACAGAGCAGGTACAGGAGACACTGCTTAGGGACTGAGGGGTCCTGTGATATCCTATGTGTTTTGAGAGGATGTTTGAGCATGGCTGAGCCTCATCAAAGATGCTTTTCACACTTCTCCATTCTCTCTGTTTAGCAGTTTTGGGGTTCTGGGCACAAGAGGAAGTTCTGCCAGTAATTACATGTATCAGTCAATGGTTTTAATGTAAACATTACTCAGGCTGCTTTGTGTAACTTATACAGATTTTGTGTATCTTACACAGTTTTCTGTATAAGGTATTTTTCCTTTTTTACATTCACAGGCTTGTTATAAATGAGATAAAGCAGTAAAAATGCTACATAAATCAGCTGGAATTGAGAAGCAAAGACATGTTCAGCATCAAAATCTGAAACAAGCAGAGGGCTGACATCCTGGGATATTAGAGTCAGAGGTCTCTCATATACCACTGCAGGTTGGCTAGACATTATATTCTTTGTGAACTCTTAAAAGGATTTTGAAAATGTTGAGTTAATCATGACCAGATCAGGTTTTATTGGATTTCATGGAAGGGTGACTGTCCCATGCCCCCTGTACACAGCTGACTTTTCCTACAACCAGCCTTTCACCTCCGTTACCTGCTATTCCAGCTACACAGTTGCCTGCTTCTTCTTAAATTGAGCCATCTGGCCAGGGTATACTTGATTTTTCAGGGTATGAATTAGCCACAGGATTTCATAAAGGGCAAACCAAGCTCCAAGTGCTAAGCCAATGCAGCATTGTTCTGCTTTTCTCTGCAGTCCCTTAGGAACAGTCCCACTCATGAGAACTCTAAATTGCTAAGAGTTCAGCCAAAGCAGCTTCTGCCTACTCAAGTTTCTAGACCTTCCTACATACGTTTCCAAGTGCCTTGTTCTTTTTGCAGTATACGGCACTGCCTTCCTAGACCTTCCCTACGCTTGCTTGCTTTACAACATGGCTTATTTGCTTTCTGAGTGAGCCTTTTCTCAGCCTAGAACTCTTCCCCAACTTGTGTCCCCTTGAAAAAAGCCAGGGACAGCGAGGGCACATTGGTTACTTGCATCCTGGTGCAGCCAGAAGGGCTGCTTGAGTTCTCAAGTTCCCATTTTTTCTGCCAGGGTAGGGCTTATAGAACTCTCAAATTCCTCTAGTGATTTCTAATACAAGGCATAGGGAAGACAGATCACTAACAAAAAAATTTGGTTCATAAGCACTTAAAGCATGCTCTGTATAACATCTCACACTTGTTATGTTTCACCATCCTTAATACAGAATTTCTCTACGAGCCATTTCATCTGCTTCTTATTTTTTATGAGTTGGGGGTTGGTTTGTTTTTTGTTTTTGGTTGGGTTTTATTTAATTTCATTTCGGTTTGGTTTTTGTTTGTTTGTTTTAAGTAGATAGTAGTTAGCACTGCTCTGTACTTGTCTGTTATTAGTTATCCAGAAATCTGAGGAAGCAAGAAAAAAATAATTTTCTTGTGAAAACACACTGAATAAGTACTTTCTTAGTGTAAGAATTGTTTATACCTGCATAGACATTATTTTCTTTTATTCTGCCTCAAAATCTGCTGAGAAGTGGTGGAAGTTGTGCAGCGGGCAATGGCATTATGTCAGACCTTAGTATCTTTACCATTTCCAGGAAACAAAGATCTTCCAAACATGAAACTTTACTGGAAAACAAAGTGGTTTCAAACCAGTAATATTCATATTTCACTTCGTCTCATTCCTAAATTGACTGTGGTAGATAAAGAAGGAACTATTTTAATCATCAAATCAAAACAAGGATTTAAGGATGAATTTTCATTTGCATTTCAGCCCAGCAGAATGATATATACTCACGATTTTAAACATGAAGCCTTCACATAGATTTGTGCCTACTAATCATCAGGTATATTCATGTATTGAAGGTTTTTCTTTTACATCTTATATTTCTAGATAATTTCCCCTGCAGAAGGCAATTCAAATGCCGTGAGTTTCTACTCATGCTCCCAGACCTGCCTCCACTGCTCAAACTAAAATTGCAGCCTGTCTCTCAGAAGTCCTGTCCCAGATACGTAACTGACAGATCAAGCCCACTCTGACTCAAATAGAGCTTTTAATTTTCTCTCACTTTTCTCCTCTACTGATACAATCTCGTCTCATTCATATCCATCCAAACTGCTGCTGCAATGGTTCTGTAGCCATGTCCTTTAGCCATACGATGGCCCAGACAATTCAGGAGGTCAACCAGACCGTTGGCTGCAGAAAAAGGGGATAAAAAAAGACCAATGAACCTTCATGTCCCTGCTCCCTTGACTGGGAGGGAAATGTCATCTGGACCCTCAATCAACCCTGTACAAGGGAGGAAGAGACATCCATCAGTCCTGTAGGAAGAGAAGTTCCCTCATCACATCAAAGCACCCACTTAAACTGTTCTGTGTTTTGAGCTATGAGACATCTAGAATGTCTCTGAAGAAGGGCGGTGATAACATGGGAGCTAATAAATTTTAAAAAATCTGTTTTAATGAAACCTGGTGTGTTTTGGATGTGTTTCAAGGCTGACTGACTAAGATGCAAGTCATGACTGAATCTTTTTCTGTATTGGGGTAGGTGAAAGCCTCGCAAGTTTGGGTTTTTTTCCTCTGCTGTCTGTTGTCTAAGACTGCAGGAGCTGATTAAGTGGCTTTGTGTTCAAACACTTGTAGGGTGTTTTTTGATCAGTTAGCTACTTGCATAAATTGTGTGCAATGTCCACAAGGCCTCTAAACCTCTACCAAATCAAGTTGAAGTTGTCTAACTGATTTTAAATATATTACACCGTATATAGCTATGCATGGACAAGAACAGATGACACACACTGGTGGCTATGTATGGGAAGAGGAAAGTGGGGGAGCAATAATTTCTCCCTGATCTCTGATACTATTGGGTAAAGACAGGAGATTTGATTATAGCTGAGCTGGGATTGTTAACAAGTATATCAGAGGCTGTGCACAAAGCCTTTTTTCCAGACAGAAGGAACTGAGCAGGAAGACTGTGATAGAGGTACCGGGTTCAGGAGGAACCAGTGAGACCCTCCAGCCCCAAACCCAGCACCCACAGAGGCTCTGTGGTTTCTTGTGGAAGCTCTTGTGGTTTAGTTTCCATCAATGGCAAGAGCAGTGCTTTGCTAAATAAACAGCAATGCATATTTATAATCACAATGGCAAAAAAATTTGTGCTCTTTCAAACTGCAGTATATCTAACACAATGAGGGCCACCAGAATCGATAATAAAGATCAGCTGTGGAACCTCTGTCTTCTTTTCAACTACCAATGGATACCTCTTGACTTTCTCCTGTCTTCAGGCTTTGGAGAAACTCCCCCTACGTATCTGCAAGGTTATATCGTTCTCTGTCTTCATAACCCTTCTCAAGCTCTAACTTTGCTCCGAGATCTACAGAAGCTTGCCAAAGCCTGACAGTGGTGTGCTGAAGGTGCTGCTAACCAGGCAGATCACCACGCACACTTTTCCCATAACTCTGGTGGCTGCCTGCTGCTCTCCTCTTGCCTCATCCTTCCTTTGGCAATTCTGCAGGCAAGGACGTGTATACTTATTCAGTGTTGGTGCAGAACCCAGCATGAGCAGGGACCTGGACCATCACTAATGTTCCTAGGTAGTTTGAGTAGATAAATAATAACGGTAAACTGCAAGCAAGAAATTGCTTCGAGTGTTTTTTTTTTTTTCTTTTGGGGGGTAATGGTGTTTTCTGTGAACAAAAAATTGTAGCTTGCCCCCCCCCCCAAATCAGTTAAAATATTTGCTATACAGATCTGCAGATGACAAATGCAAAGAGGCCCCTGTAAATAGCTAAAAGAGTTTCCGTCCTCCCTCCCTATCATCAAATAAGTTTTTTGAGGAAGAAGTGCAGTATTTTCTGTTTCAGTTCATTTTTAATGTTCTAAAGTCACTGGGTGCTTAATTTATAATGAGCATCTCTAACTTTGTCATCAAGATAGCTATTTCGATTTTTTTACAAGTGGTGCATTTTTAAATATTAGCGATATATATGTATATAAGTCTGTATGCTAAAGCCTTCTGTGAAAAACGTTAAAAGCAAACTTCACAACGGCTACGTAAGGCTTTGCCTGGATTTTTTTCTGGTTACCAACCTTGTACAAATTAAAAGCACATTAGCCACTTTGAAAACAAATCTGACTGCAACCTCTACTCTTTGGAGTTTCAGTTTGAAGATAGCAGTGGCATTCCACTGGCTAAGCCACTTGAGTGAATTTCCTGATTTTGCTTGGTTCCTTAATTTCCTGTTGGGCTCACATTTTGCCTAATTCAAGACAAAAAGACCCCTATAAATGGGATGAATGATTGAAATTGCAGAGCTGGACATAGTAATTTGATTGCAGTTCAGCATGTGCCTCTGAACAGAGGTAGAATTTCTGAGACGTGCATATAAGTAACTAAAAATGTCTTTAATTCAGCATTTCATCCCCTTATTGAATTACCCATCTGTCCATCCAAACCTGTTATCAAAGGTCTTCTCCTTGCGTTCCGGTTTTAATGTGTGTCCATGACAAGTTTCCCCCTGTTACGGGATCACTCTTAAGTCTCTAAAACAGGACAAAATATAAAACAATAGGAAGTACTACAGTCTGTTCTTCATAAAAGCTCTCTAGCAGTACTTAGAAGTACATTTAAAGCAGATCTCCTTCTCTGCATAATTTTTTCCAGTGACAGGCTTTACATTCAACTTTTAAATACTCTGGATTTTGAATGGGACTAAATAATGCTTTAGGAAAAGCCTATAAATAATGGATACCCAATACATACAATTTAAGTCTCTAACCTGGTTGTTCCACACATCTTTCCCTTACATATTGCCTATCAAGCTGTACAAAACTATTAGGCTATAAAAACTTGAAGTAAAACTGTTGGCTTTTTCCTGGTGTTTCTTCCTCAGTGAAAAATACTGCCTGTGTGGGTTCATTTATCAGTTAGATCAGCGGAAGACTTTATGAATTAAAAGATGCACTTCACAGTTTTATCTGAACACCATCAGCCTGGGCTCAGCCTCACCTTTTCTGGGAAGGATTTCCAGGGCAGCTCTGTCTGAGAACACCACCCTTCCTTCCACAGCACTAGCCATGGTCCAGGACCTTCCCACCTGCATGGGGCTGGAAGTTTTAGGGATTCAAACACCACACAGATTGAGGCTAAACTAAAATCATGACAATGCCCTGTTAGAAGGTAAATTTCTGTAATGTCTGTTATTCAAGTCTCTTTTCTGTCCAAAAGATTAATAGAGGTGAATTGAACACCTGTATTTGATAAACTAAAATGGTCACTTGGCTTTGGATGCTTGGGCCTGATGATTCTGAAAGGGCTGTTGTGAATCACATTTTCAGCAGCCTGAATCACTTCAGGTGTGATAGACAGATCCTGCAGGAAATGAAAATGCCATGCCTTCTTTCCTGAAAAATATTATTCTTAAGCATTATTCTTGTGTGTGTCTTTTTCAGATGGTCTGTTAGTGGCAGGGTTCTTGCTATGTTGCACATCTGGTTAATGGCCTAGAACATCATCATTGTTTACAGTTATTTCTAACAGGAACTGAGATCAAAGATCAAGTTAATGGAAGAAAGAGTAATGAAAGATGAGAGCCAGTTCTCTGTTAGGAGGCACTATATTCTGCTCTTGCAGAGCTTTATCTGATAAGTATTTTTCCATCTCTGATGACTATAAGCCAGATCCTGTGATCTTTGTATTGACCAGCTTTGTATTTAAAACTACATCAATAAGGCCACATTTAATTTGGGCACATTTTTATCCCACTGCCCTTTCACTACTTGAAAAATCCATTTTACCCAGCAAGGGCTATCTAATACTGCCTCAAAAAACCCCTGTGCTTAGGCATCTTTATGGCCATGAACAGAGCGTACTTAGCTTTTTCACAGTTATGGATCTGATCTGAAGGTTGCATCATCTTCTGCCTTCTTGCAAATAGAATAATATAGGTTGAGACAGGGAAAATATTTTTTCAGAAGAGCCAGGTACACATAGATCCAACAGCCCTTTGGAAGCTTACAGACAACAGTGGGCTTCACATTTCCATCTGTATAGCAGCAAATTTAAAAATGTGTACGTAACATAAACAGGGCCACGATACTATGACTGATTTGGGTGGTTCTATTTTTATGTTATTTTATTTTTAAGCTAGCTACGAGCATCCATGGTTTAAATTAAACCCATCGCTTCCACATAATTGAGGAGGGATTTACAGAAGATGCAGACGCTTTTCATGCCAAATGTTGTGCATGTACAGAATGAGAACCAACAATTACAATTAATTTCTGAGCCCATACTCTGTACCCAGGAAGAAGCAATGTGCCTCCTTATCACCACAAATGCATGGGGGAAGGGTTTTTATAAGGGTTTTATGTGTTTTTTTTCAATGCTCTCAGAACCAGGAAGTTGTGAAATGCCTTGGATTTCTTTTGCTTGCCTTCGTCCAGCCTGGCAAGAAGGTCTACAGGCTGGGATGGCAGAGGATCCAGCAGCATTTGAGAGCTTTAACTAGAAGTTACCACAGAGAAAAGCGGTGACTGTTGCATTCCACCTGTTATCTCCGGGAGTCAGCAGCACCGCCTTCCCCCTCCAGCCTCCCTGCAAGTCCTGGCAGCCCCGAGATAACATTTCATTCCAGATCTGCTCATGCCAGGTTATCGATAAAGTTAGGAAAACGAATACCTTGAGGGAGCAAAGCTAGATTTTCAGTTTGCTTAATTTATGGGCCAAGTCCAGCCTGGTACAATCGAGGTCCAGCTGTCGGTGTTCTTTGTCATCCTTTAGAGGATGTCATTTTGCAATGGCAGGACAGGAAAGGGGGGTTGAAGAACGCTTTGCAGTGATGGTGGCTGACTACTGTGTTTCTGGTTACAATTAACAGCACATTCTCACCAACTCTCTCTGATTCTGCTTGTTCACAGGCCCGGGGCAACTGGAATATCTTTCTTTTGTCCAACACTCCTTCATCACCATGGCAACAAATAGGCAAATATTATAATTTTTTTTTTTTTTGCAAGTAGACTGCTAAGTTTTCAAGACCACACACACAGAGAGTACAGGTAGTTCAAACTGGGGGATTAGCACGTTAAAAAGGTGGGTTTAAGCAGTGACTTGGGCTGTGGCCCAGCTCCATGCCAATTGTCATGAGAAAACATCCTCACAAAGTCAGATAGCCCACCAGTGACTACACAAGTATGTGGGCAATGCCTAGTGCCAGTCCGTGGCTGTTGTCACCAGCAATTAAAGGGACACCCTGAGCTCATCCTAATTGTGCCACTGGTGGAAACAAAGGTCAGCCTTTGTGCAAGTGTTTAAAAGTTGAACTTGCACTTCCAAGGGGACACTGGAGCCCAGAGCTCTTAGGGACGCCACAGTCACTAATCACTGTGGCCTGGGAAGCAAAGCCACCGTGCAATTAATAAACACCAGCCCCCGAATGGAGGGGGGAAAAGGGGCAACATCTGAAGCTCATTGTACAATGGGAATTGAGGGAGGGAATTCACCTCTGCCTTTGTGCAAGTCAGACCCCTTGCATCACTGAGAGCCCCACCAGGCAATACTCTGCTGTGCAGCAGCAATTACAGCATGGGAGCTATAGACAAATATGGACTTTAATTTCTGGTTCGGAGACTGGGAAGAGATCCTTGCCAGCAGCAGCTGCTGGAAGGTACAGTGTCTTGGCATGGTCATTAGTCTGATGGATCATCTGGCATCAGACCCGAGGAAGCTTGAAGGCTCTCATCTGCAGCCTCTGGATCCAGAAGCTAGCCAGAAGGTCTTGAGTATTTCCCTAACCTGCAATTCGTTAAGCACCCTGCAACATCTGTATCGCCAGAGTATTTCATGGGAAAGTTTTCTTTTTGTTGGTTACGTGTTGCTGCTTGTACATGTTTTTTTCCTCTGTATCTAGACCATCTATTCTTTTCAAGTGACAGATACTAAAAGTAGTAAGCTGTAAAAACATGTACCACCAGACTTATAAAGAAAATCTCTTGGGAGACGGTAAAACAAACCCAGTCCCAACACCCTCCCCTTGCCCATGTTGCCAAACCACCTCCTTGTCTACAGCCCTGCCAACAACTCAATTCTTCCACAATACCTACAGGGAGGGAGGTGGTAGCAGATTAAAAAGCCGGGTTCCTCCCTCCCCGAGGTTTCCCAGCACGTATTGCCGGCCTGGGGAATAGAGGGGAAGGGGAGAGGAAAGGCTGGCTTTGCCCTGCGTAGGGCCAAGCAACTTTTCAGCTGTATAAAATATATTAAATTCCAATCTCGCTGGAGCCGGTGTTGAAAGATTTCAGCAGGGCCAACACTTGACCTTTAGCAGACAATAGCCCCGGCCCTAATTGGCAACTGCTCATTGTGCGTTTTCATGTGTTTTGAACAGGAGGGCTTCATGCTCATTCCCCTGTAGGCTCAGGTCTAGGGCTGCGAGCGGGAGGCGGCGAAGGTTTGGTGATTTCTGATTGTTCTATAATGCCACCTGCTGACTCGAGGGCGACAGTAGCCAGTGTATCAAAAGTCCTTTCACAGGGCCTTGCTTTTAACTTTAGTGCTATTTATATTAATGGGATCATTCAATGCGTTTCACTTGTGTTCTGATTTAGAGTCCAAGGACAGACCCAAGTTACAAATCCTAAGTGAAGACCATAAGATATGTTGGGCACTTAACTATACTGGTTCATTGTGCTTCAGTTTGGTTGCAACTATAAAATATAATGAGGAGATGACTGGAAAGGTCTCAAAATATTAAAATGTCGTGTTAATAACCCACTATGCTTTTTCACCGACTGATGCAAGCGTTTGTGTGCCAGGAATGAATCTTTAGTAGGTGACCAAGATGACAGAAAAGGGGAAAACATAAGCGCCTGTTTTACTTCCAAGGCAGGCCTCGATCTTACTCCTGCTACAAGGATGATTTAATCTTCCATAGCAATTCAAGTGCAGATGCATAGAATAGTAAGGAGGCCCCCATCCAGAAAAAACTCCAAAGCATCTACTTTGCAAAGCCTGGGAAAGTTCAGTCACAGATCTGGAGTGAATGCCAGACTGCTAGTTTAAACTTTTAAAAAAATGAAAAATCATGACCCTTTTATCTAGCAAAATTCTCACTTCCCGGACTCATCCCATTACACTACTTCCCTGTCTTGACTGAAATCCTGTTTTCACCCCTCATCTCTATCTGAATGCTTTTATCATAGTATCTCCCTTGCAGGCCTTACGTGCTCCCAGTGTGCCTCAGCTCTTCCTGCTGCTCTGCCCAAGCTCTGCTGGTCTCTCTCAGGTCCTCTTTCTCTTAGCTCTGGTTCTGCTTTTGCTCCCAGCACAGACCTTATTCATCAGCTCTTTAAAAAACTATTCACTCAAGTCCCTACTAGCACCCCCAGCAGGTCTTTGTGTCGCTTAGGGGTTCCAGGCTGATCCTCAGGGTACATTTTTCAGAGGGCTTTTGGCATGGGCAGCTTGACACTCTCCAGGACAGTGGAGTCAGGCACTGCAAAGACTTTGCACCACTCTCCTCCTTCTGGCACCTAAATGGGGTCTAATTTTTGTGCTGGCCTCCCACGCACTTAATAAAAGACGCACATTCAAGCAGGCTTTGTGCCCAGAACGCAATTAAGCATCCAACTGTCCGATCTGTGTGGCCAAATCCTCGGAGTTCCCGGGGGTTCTCAGGTGCAGGTTCACACTGGTTCATCAGGTTTCCATAGGGGGGAGGAAATGTAATTTAGCTCTTTCAGTCTTAGTCATTGAAAATAAAAGAAGGGTAAGTGAAGCTTGTCTCTGGCTGTAGGAATGGCAAACAAACCAGGCATGATTCTTTATCTTAAAGTGAAATTTGCAAGTGAACAAGGCATTATAATTGATGCAGATTTAAAGATATAAGGTGAGGCTATTCTGTGTTTAGCTTTAAATGACAAACCTTATCTCACTTTTCCCATCCCCTCCCTTTTTCTTCCCTTGCACAGCAGAATGCTTAACAATAATTTCTTCAGACCCAACTCCAGCAATTTTTTAGAGCAGTTGGAGATATTCAGCAACCCTGAAAAAATCCCCCTCTTCCTCTCCCCATCAAACCTTTGTTTCAACACAAACTGATCACAGAAATATCATAATACTAGAGAGGAGCAGTTTTGCTATGGGCTCTGCGTCATTCTGTGCCAAGAGTCGTTTAGATGTGGTGTTGGGAGATATGGTGTAGGGGAGGGATTTGTAGAGTAGGGCTCATGGTTGGACTCAATCATCCTACGGGTCTCTTCCAACCTGAATGATTCTATGATTCTGTGATTAACAAAAATATTGCATGTGATGAAAACAACCCAGAGCCACAACACAGAAAATAACCAGTGCATCAGCCCTGAACAGCATGAACAGGTGAAGGGATACAGAGTCTGCCTGACTGATGCAAAGATATATATTCTGAAGACAGATCATGTCTGTTTAATACCAGAGCTGAATTAAACTCAGGCTCTGGACTATTAATTGTGCACCCTCCTAAATTTTCAGTGCCTTTCCTCATATAGCTCATAGGCCTTCCCAGGAAACGCCTGGCAACATGGGGGACAGGAGGCACTCCTAAAAGGCAGTATGGACAGTCGAGAGCCAGCTCTGGCTCCCTCCATGGTCCTCCAGCATTTGCATCCTCAAGGAAGTCTGGCCCCTCCTCATGCTGCATGCCAGGGATCACCAAACACACACACCCTCATGGTCTTACTATGAAGGCACCATCATGATAGGATGCAGATCAGCTGTCGTGTTGCTTTCAACACTTTGAACCTCCAAGTACAACATCTTAGGCCTACAAACCACCACATGGGCCCAGTAAAGACCACAGCACTGTGTAGTGTATGTGTAGCCAGGCTGTGCCACTTCTCTTTGGGCCAGAAAACACCACCTGCTCCCGTTTTATTTAGCAACATAGATGTCACCAAGGAAAGGAACATTTCCACCTCCTTAGAATTTACCAGCGTTCAAAGACTTAGAGTATAAACTCTGTTATAATTGTAACCCTGTCTCTGAAACATGGAAAAACACTAGAAGACTTCATCTCTTTTGTTTGTTTAGGCAGTGAGGACAGGGAGGTTAAAAGGCCACAGGGAACGACTGATACCTGAAAAATAGTCTGGAATGAATGAAAAAGTAAAGAAAAACTTGTTTTATAATGGTGTTACTAAATGACAGAGACAGTAGTACACTAATACATCTCATACTGTGTGAAGGAGGGTCTTCATCCGTCCAGAGACAGATCCATCTAGAGATGAATCGTAATCTTTATCTATCTCTAGTCACACCAGCTTCCTTTGCATGTAGTTGGGCATTGCATGGATTTTGCCCTTTATCTCTCACTAAAGAAAGAGGAAGTGTGCAAAGGAGTAAAAGTTGCAAAACCACTCAGACTTCAGTGCAAAGCAAGATACCACAGGTCCTCACATTTTGATTTGTGTTTTCCAACTATTGCAGAGGACCTTGAAAAGGAGCCATCATCTGACTGAAGACAACACTGTCTTCTGAAATATTTGACTGTACAGATCTTTGATAAGATTAGAAGGAGGTGCACAAAGAAGGAAACAACATATTGGAGAACAAATGGAAGCTAAGCACACCTTGGCATCCTGAGCTCTAGGGTTGGGGTTTTTTGCTTTGTTTTGCGTTGTTTGGGTTTTGGTTTTGCTTATGACTAGGAATTGTTGAAACTGCTGCAGAATTGTTGAAACTGCTGCGGGATTGTTGGGTTCTATATAATAAAAGGAATACCTCAACAACTGAGTGGATCAACCCTACTAGGTTACACGCTCTTAAGAGCATGAAGAACCTGTGCCGTGCTGCTGAGAAGAGTGCTTATTTTTGGTCAGTGCCTTCAGTGAAAAACAGTTCCTACTGCACAAAAGCAAGAGGAGGTGGGAGTGAAAGGCAGTCAAACAGTGAGGAAAGGGTATTTCAGTATTGCACAGGGGTGTTCATTAATTAGCATTTCTCTGCAGCCACCTCTAGCTGCATTCTTAAAATTGCTAGATTCATGCAGGAAAACAAGAAGTTGTTGCCCCTGCAGGAACCAGGATGAGAGGGGAGCAGGGAGGATGTTGAGCAGGAGTTTTGCTGTAGCAGGTCTTATAGTGACAGGGGGAAAGCACTGTGCGGTGCTGAGATACGATGGCGTGGCTGTCCTCTGCTGGAGCCACCAGGGTGGACAGCAGTGACAGAGTGGGCTCCTTGGTCTTTTCCTGGATGCTTATCAATCACAATTCTCTTTCCAGAGAAGGCAAAGTACTTGGTAAAAGGGGAACTGCCACCATTTCCCCATTTTTTAAAAGGCTGGCAGCCTCTGCAAGGATGCCCAGCGGCTGCACCCAGCACCACACTGTTTCTTCAGTCTGCAGTTTTCCAAATGACTGTCACTTCCCTCCTTCCACATGGTCCATGGCTATAGGAAGACCATTCAGTCTTATTTTTCTACCCCCACAAATATCCTACTGTCCTATCCTTTTGTTTTACCCAGAAATATTGTAAACAGATCTTCTCTCCACTCCTCTAAATCCCTAATAATATCACCAAATAAACCAACTACAGCATCCTCACTGATGGAAGCTATAAAACACCAAACCTGGGAGTCTGAAGTGTTACAGGACAGTTACCCCACATCAGTGTACAGCAGATATCCCACACAGTTGTACGCTATTACAGTGGTAGGAACCTAACTCTGTTTCCATCTTCTCATGCCCTTTCCTGAGGCAGCCAGCCCTAAGGGTCAAACTGGCACTGAGTAGCTGGGATTTTGCCTCCTCACATACTGGACTGAAATCACTAAGCTTTATCAGAAGCAGGCAAAAATGACAGATCTCCAGCTCTGCAAGGGAACATGTGATTTCTGCTGCAAATAATGAGCGGTGAGGGTGTTTGATATTTTAAAGTGGCCACTAGGACTTCAATCATTTGGGCTGGACTTAACCTGGAGACTCACTGGATAAGTTATATATTAATTATATTTTCAGTGCTTGAAATGAGAGGGAGAGAAAATGTGAGAAAAAAAAAAAATTGTTCTGGGTGTTTACTCTGAAGAACCAGAAGTCTGAAAACACACTTGGAACATACAATTGCAGTTCTGCCCAGTCTTTTTTCTGCTCTCTAAGATTATTGGTGCAAATTAAAGCAATGCTGATGATTTCGTTCCAGTTTGGAAATAAAAGCTGAATGAAGAATCACATTAGAGACCAAAAGTAACTACATCCTATTTGCAGCAAGCACTGGATGGGATATTTTTCAGACAAAAGGGGAAGGACCAGTAAGGGCCAGCCTGCTTACTTGCCTGGTTTAGAGCCTTTGCACTTTGGAAGTCTTCCCAACCCAACTCCAGATGTTCCATCTGGCTAGCTGGAGGGAGGAAGAGAAGATATGCAGAAGAAAATGCACCAGATATCCATGATTAGAAGTTATGCAGTCTTAGGCACTCATAGAAGATGGGAGCTCACCAGCGCTTCCACATATGGAATGGAAGTTTGAAAGTGGAAAACAGCTGCTGTTGTCCTGTGCTACCTCCCAGGCCATGGAGATTATGCCACTAGCTCACTACAGCTAGAGATGGAAAAGGATTCTCAACAGGGAAACCCAGCTAGCTGGTGGAGTTAGAGGTGACATAAGACAATCTCATCATCTCATCCAGGAGAAACACCAGTGACTACCAGACTACGTCTGACCCATGCTAATGATAGCTGGGCTTCTGTTACACCCACGTCCTTCACCTGGGGTAAAGAGCAAGTAATGTGGTTAGGAACTTTGCAAAACAGCCTTGGAAAAACATTCGGCAGTGATGGAGGAGGCATCACTGTGATTTACACTGAGGAGAGCACACAGAACCAGTGCAAGAGAGGTTGTGCTCCCCATCAAATGACAGCAGGACGCCTGTGCTGTGACCAAAGCTTGCTAAGAAACAAACTCTAAGTACTGAGAAGCTCTGCAGAGTTTCTGTCTCTGCTGGAGAAACTGGACTGCCTGCTTTGGAGGCTCACTTACACCTATTCCATAGTGGACTGTTGAATTCATAGAATCACAGAATGGTTTGAGTTGAAAGAGACCTTAAAGACTGTCGAGTTCCAACCCCCCTGCCATGGGCAGGGACACCTTGGGGCTTTGCTCAAAGGTGTCCCTGCCCAGCCTGGCCTTGAACACTTCAGGGACGGGGCATCCACAGCTTCTCTGAGCAACTTGTTCCAGTGTCTCACTGCCCTCACAGTAAAGAATTTCTTCCTAACATCTAATCTAAATCTCCCCTCTTTCAGTTTAAAACCATTACCCCATTTAAATCATTACAAAGAGTCCCTCCCCAGCTCTCAGGTAGGCCCCTTCGGGAACTGGAAGGGGGTCTAAGGTCTCCTCAAAGCCTTTTCTTCTCCAGGCTGAACAACAGCATCACCCCACGCACACATCATAGATTATTTACTAATTTTACTTCAACATATCAAGCTTAGCGACACTGTGGGCCTTAAGAGTCCCTCGGAGGGAAGCTCCCCCCAGAGGGAAACTGTGCCTTAACTTTAATTAGCTAATTCAGGCTTCATATTGCCCAGCTGTAGGGACCAATATGTCATTGGAGGAGCTCTGAAATAAACACGTACAAAGGGCATTGTGGATCATGGGAAGGAGGTGCTGCAGAAAAGCAACCTACAGTTAAACTCAAGTCATGAGTTCTGCGGACTGAACAGGGAAAGGGGCATTTCTGCAGCCACTAGTCTTTGGCATAATTTTTAAAATGTCTTAGTTGTATCCTATGTCAGTTATAATTCATGTTACACAAGACAGAGGGAAAACTGAAAAAAACCCACGTAGTTTGTAATTTGGATAGGTCAGCCAGAAGACCAACAGATTCAACACTTTCTTGGATGACTGACTGAGAGCTCAGGAGTTGTAAGAGGAAAAGTTGTTAAGTCAAACAATGGAGGCTTTCACTATTTTGACTCCACTGACAAAAAATTGATGGCATTTGCCAATAAAATGGGGGAAAATATCCACTGAAGAGCAAAATGCCTGTCTTTCAAGTCCTGTTTTAATACTGAATGATTATTTGTTGATAGGAATAATTTATACAGGGGTTGCCTGAAAGGAGAGGAGCTCACAAGGCTGGAGAAGGTAAATGTGTGAGACAGCATCTCCTGTCTGTAGACCCACCAGAGAGTCGGCTCAGCTGCCACGGCCATCACCATGCCTTGGCATGGATGGTGACTTGCAGACTGAAGAGTCAGGCTGAATTTGCCTCGTGGATTGTCCCCTAATAGCTGAACGCGTTAGGGGCTTCTGATCAACAGGCGAGAAGCCAAGGAGGATGAACCACAGGTGTTTGTTTATCTACAAACATGAGATTTATCTCTTCTTTAAATTAAGGATACAAGTCACTGAGAGCAGCACAATGAGACAGTATTAACCTCCCCAGAGCGTTCAAGCCTTACTGGATTTCCTTTCCTTAAGAAGAGTTTCTATTTTAGTACTGGCTAGACCTCAAGAGAGATCTAGAAAAAAATCCTTATATCCTGATATTAGTTAACAGGGTTATGGACACCTGATGCTTCATCTTCAGTACCTTAAACTATCTTTAAATAGAAATGTTATCTGAAATGTTTCCCAGATGATTGGCTTCATGAAAACAGATGTATTAGGAAGAGTCATTATAAATGCCTCGTTGCAACGTGAACAGCAAGGGGGAAAATACCAGTGCTCCAGCCACACCAGAACCTTTACACCTGGTGGAGAAAACCACCCTTGGTCCATGGTGCAAGTTAAAATTCTTTTTCAGTTATATTGCGGTATTAAGAAGAAGCATCTGTATGAGTTAAACATTTACTGCCTGAAGCAGAAGGCCGTTTTTGTCTTGTAGATAAAGTACAAGGCCACAGTGCAGCAAGGGAAGCAGTCCCTGCCATGCCTCTAACCCCCTGCGTGTCATTGGGCAAGTCCTCTCTCCTCTGTGCTTCAGCTTCCCCATCTGTAATTGGGGCTGATGTTAACCACCTTCTGGGGGAAGCACCGGTACGTAAAACCCACGTATGACTGTCACGTGCATTTTCGTTGTACAGTAAGAGTTTCCCGCCTGAATCACTCCATATGACTGATCACATTTTACATTTCCCCAAACACCTTCAAAAGGAACGTGAGCCTCTGTCCGGCTGCAGTCCCATATCCCAGTTCATTTCACAGGCAGCTCAGGCTTTTACTGTCTGCTACCCTGGGATGCCAAAATCCTGCACCACACACTGCCCTTTGATGTGGCATTGGCACAAGGAGGATGCTCCCCTCCAGCAACACACAGAGTGAAACCAGGCAGTGAAATGCTGAGTCTGGGCAGGGTCAGGACAGATTCCACAGCTCCTGTGCTGCCACCGCTACCTCCTCTTCACTTTTCCCTTCCTGTAGCAATTATTGCTCATCAGCACAGATTAACAATTGCTCAAGCAAGCCCTCAGAACAAATGAATTCAGGGCCAAGGGCCAACCTCAGGCGGTGGAGCTTTGCCACTGACTTTAAATGGGATTGGGATTTAGCCCTGCAGCCTTCCCCTGTATTTCCTCTTTTCACCCATTCATGTGCTGCACATGTTGTGCATCTTGCTGGCAGCTCCCCTGGCTTTGGGAGGAGCCACTCCCAGGTACAAGCTCCAAAAGTTGCCCCTAAAACCTCCTGGCGTTCTTCTCCACCCCCTCCCTGGCCCCATCTTTCTGTTAAGAGTTTTTCTAGCCATTTCATGGTTTCTTTTTAAAAGTAGGAGAATAAAGACAAAAATAGATCTCAGTTCATTCATACAGGTTTCTGTTGGGCTGTGAAGAATTTAAAAGTCCTCTCACCTCATCTCTTGTTTATCTACTAGCCTTAGGCCTTATCTACATGAAAGAGCTTTGCCCATTCAACTAGATGTTAATTTAACCAATTCATTAAACTAATACAAACCCTGGAGCAAGTGGAGGGATGGATGCTCCTGCACCCTATTAAAACCAGACTCCTATCGGTTTGCTTTAATCTGGTGAGAAACTAAACCCCAGCAAGGAGCGCCCGTGGACAGGTTTGCTCTGGTTTTACGGAACATATGGAAAAGAGCAATGCAAATCACACCAGGGAGTTCTTGCTCAGCACAGCTCTGCTGTTCATTCACCTGCAGGGACCAAGTCATGACTTGAAACAAATGCCTTCCACTCCAGCCTGCTGCCTCTGGTGTAAGACTGCTTTCCCTTATTGCAGAAGGACAAGCTCCAGCAGATCTGAGAAGTGCTGCTGCTCCCCGCTGCCCACCCCAGCAGCTCCTGGCAGATAGCACAGCTGCCAAAGAACAGGCAGAGGGGAAAATGCATTTTGGGTTGCTCAGGTCACAGCCCAGAGCCTTCACACAACCTGCCAAGGACGGGATAGGAACTGAGGGAGCAGGCTGTGCAGGAGGTTGACTGAAAAGTCTGCACACAAACTTTGGTGGAAGTGCCATGATGTTCTGCACAACAGGCAGGGAGCAGAGGCTTCTTGTGCCACTCCAGCAAAGTTGCCCAGAGAAGTTGTGGATGTCCCATCCCTGAAGTGTTTGAGGCCAGGCTGGATGGTGCTTTGAGCAACCTGATCTAGCTGGAGGTATCCCTGCCCATGGCAGGGGGATTGGAACTGAATGATCTTTAAGATCTCTTCCAACCCAAACCATTCTATGGTCTATCTGTGTCCTTGTTCCTGGCCCCAAGCTTAGCTATTCTACAGAGATCTGGAACCACCAAAAAAAACAGCCAAGAGCCTTCAACACACACCCAGCTGCTGTAAGCCTCTCTCTTGCACTGGAGTGCGTTATGGAGGTCTCATACCTCTTACACAACCCAGGAGCTCTGTTTCAGGTCTTGACTTCACGGCCAGTGTCCCTGCAGGAGGTAATAAAGTCCTAACAGTGTCACCCTACCATGGTAATGGTGAATAAATAAGAAACCAGGTAGAGTGTAGCTCACCTGAAAAAGATGTGATGTCAGTAGGAGTCAAAAAAAGGAAAAAAGTGCAAGGAACAGTACCCCAAAGTCCCAAGCAAAGTCACTGTTCCATGAAAACAACCCCAAAAAGGAAAGAGAGGAGAGATAGGACTGGAGCATTTCTGCTCTGCAGCTCTGCCTTCTTTTCAGTGCTTGGAAAGGACTAAATCACCTGTTGTTAATATCTAATGAGGATTATAGAGAGCATGGAGCCAGACTGCTCTCCCAGGTGTCTTCTGAGAGAATGAGAGGCAACAGATCCAAGCTGCATCAATGAAATTCCAGTGGATAGTAAGAAAAAAACCTCCAAACCTTCATGATGAGAATGGCTAAACACAAGGACAGAGAGATGGCAAGTCCCCAAGCAACCTAATCTAATGTTGAAACTATTCGTCTTTTGAATGAGGAGGAACTCTGACCTGACGTTTTTTCTTATATCCCTGCTGACCTAAATTATTCTGTTTTATTCAAGGAAAATAAGGCAGAAATTGTGTATCTGAAGCCAGCTTCCCTGTATTCCAAAAACAGGGGTGTCACACAGCTGGTAAATTCACCTGGCTGTTACACAGATGTTTACTCTTCCTGAAGAGAGAAGGCAAATAGAAAATTAAGAGAGCCAAGCATCTGCAAACTGGCACCAGTCACTGCAGTGCAGTTCCACAGAGCGACACAGAAGATTTTCTATGAAGGTGCAAGTGGGAAAGTGGAAGCCTACAGTGAAAAGCTCCTCACCACCTGCTGAGTGGGCCACACTGAGATGTCTTGGCTCCGGGGGCTCCATCTAAGCCAGGGGATTTGCTAAAATGTTTGCTGATAATATCAGCTGGCTTTCCTTTGTGTTGGTAGGCACTGGGAGTCTGGGTGTAGGTGGATGCTGGCTGGTTCTGGCACTTCAAAGCTCCGTCAGCAAGACATGCTCTCAGCAGCACCACAGCAGGGTGCACAGACCTCTAGCAGCAGCCACAAGTCCTAAATCTCCATCATTGTGAAAACTCAAGGCAGGAAGAGAAACAGTCACTGTTAATATGGGCACGTGTAGGTAGGGGCAGTGTAAATATAGCAAGATTCTCATTATTTAAGGGGAAGAAGAGATAAAAGAAGGAAAGGTTTTGCAAAAGATACACAGATGTTACCAATAGTTGAATGTTTTTACCTTTTTTGGTTTTGTTTCAAGATACAGGCACATATTTCAGGAAAACCACTTGAAACTTGTTTACACAAAATTTTCAGCATACTAGAGAAATCCCAGTGTTCTAATGCTAGATCTGTTTTTATATTACTATGGTTCTTTTCATCCAAGGATCCCAAATTATTATGCCGAAGTTTTCATGGATTCAAAGAGACGATTAAATACATTTGCAGGAGGAAAGTACGCCCAGGGCCATGAAACACAAAAGCATGATCTTTAGTTCAGGAAGCCTTTAAGCCACAGAGAGCTGGGAGCCAGGAGGGCGTACCA
Source organism: Nycticryphes semicollaris (assembly GCA_013400055.1). NCBI lineage: Eukaryota > Metazoa > Chordata > Aves > Charadriiformes > Rostratulidae > Nycticryphes > Nycticryphes semicollaris. The sequence continues at coordinate 2,127,540 of VXBJ01007335.1, forward strand.
GAGAAATCTCAGAATACACTTCTGTCCTTACCTTCTTTTCTAGCATCCAACAGAGACAGGGTACTGGCTACTTGCTATCATCATCTTCTTAACCAGCTCCTTACATCTTTGGTCAGAGGGAAGTGATGATGGTTACCCTCGATTTCACTCACACACACCCCCACACCCCCCAAGGGTTGGCTCCTGCAGTTTGTCCATGCTGCAGAACCTTCAACTCGCACAGACTGAGGGTACAACCTCCCTCTTTCTTCCCCTCCGACCCTTGGCTGCATTGATTCAGATCCCTTCGAGATGCAAACTTTTTTTACTCCCCGTGTGGTTTTCTGTCTGCTTAACGAGTTGATTCAACGTGTGCCAGAGCTGGCCCAAGGGGGAGGAAGGGAAAGCACAGCTGGAAGCAGAAGGAAGAAGAGCAAGATTTTCCCTCACCATGACAAACTGTTAAATTTGCCTTTGCCATAACAGAACTTCTGCCTTCGGGCATAGCTCTGCCCAACCTGAAGATCTTTGGTGCATCTCCAGTCTGCTCTCTCAGCTTCCTGGTCTTTCTGAATTTTTCCACTGGCTGTGGCTCTTTTTATGACCTTCACTGAACTAAATCAATTGACTGATCTACCAAGGAGATACAAAGGAGCTGGACAACTACAAGAGATGGTACAAAATAAGTAGCAGGACCACGTGGTTGGCTGGGGATAAAAAGAGAAGGGGAAGAGTAGGAGAAAACAAGGTCCTCCCTTTCAGCAGCAGCAAGTTGTTAAACTGCTCATACATGACTTCATTTCCATCTGTCTTTTGAGTATTTTCCTCTTAAAATGGCCAAGATCTTAAGCACAACAGCCCCCAAATCACTTGCCATTAACAATGTAGCACCAGTCTTCACCACAAAACTACATCAGATCAGATCTCCCAGGCTTGAAAATTTCTCACACAAGCTGGAGAAGAGAGGCCATATGTGCTTCCTCCAGACATGAGGCTGGATGGAGTATCCTTTAACACTTTCCCATTTGGTCAGGGTGGGGGAAGCTGTCCCACAAAACAGATGAGATGCACCAGGGAGAGGCTGGTGCATCACAAGTGGACATTAAATCATAGCAGCATTGCCAGTCTTAATGCTTTTGAACTGCTACACTTGCAAGAACCTAAACTATGGCTCCGGCAGGAAAAGAAAAATATTTCCTTGTATAGTATTTATAGCACAGAGATTCCAAGGGGCGTAAACCAGCAGAAATAGGTTATTAATAAATATCTTGCAATCTTAATGTGCAAAATCATCTGTTAGATGAGTTTTTGGTCTCAGGACAACTCCCACACAGTAAAGAGCTTACAGTGTTTCCCAGGGTTCCATGCCCGTGGTGGACTGAAGGAGAAGTAATTGGTTTAAAATGCCATGAGAAAGAAGAGCATCTTCAGGAAGAGTAATAGTAAAGATACTGAAGCACAGTAAATGGTTCCTTGGAGGGGTTTCAGAACCTCAGTGATGCTTCTGGTGTTAGGAAGAGTTCTGGCAACACGATGGGTAAAGCTGGTCCTATCTAGGGCAAGGGCATCCTCTTGAGGTCTCTTCCAATCTTAAATGATGTTGGGCATTTCCTAGACCTTGTTTCAGCTGTTGAATTTGAGTCACCTCTTCCACCTCACTCCACAAAACGGATGTGGTTATAAATGACAGCCAGCGTAGAAGGATCAGTAGAGTGTAAGAATGCGAGAACAACTCACAGATTTTAAACTCTGCTGGGTTGTGACTTCCGTAAACAATTTGCAAGTGGCTGTGACTTTCAGCACAACACAGTCCCAAGTAGTTGTGCACCATGAACAGAAAATGAGTCTGCTCTGCTGCGTTTCTTTGACAATGCAATATAACTGCAAAGGATGGAAGAGCAAGTTCCCGGGGATCTCATGGAGCTTCCCAAAAATCTTTTGATAATTGCTGTGAGATGCCTCACAGACATCTTGCCCCTGGCTGTTCATGGAAGATGCTAAAGACAATCCAATTACAACTGTAGATGCAAGAATTCAAATCTGACTAGCTGGGTGCCTGGTGAAGGCCCTACGTTCAGAAACCATATTCAGCAAGTGCGCAAGAAAAGAAGCCCAGCAGAATTAACACACTGCTGTCGCCTAGACTAAGAAATCAGATGGAGGCAGAAAACCTGATATAATACAACTTGAATTACTTCTCTATTGCAGTTGCTGTTTGTGGCCTTCCCAAACACCTGATCTGGGAGGCATTTGAAGTCACTGGGAGGTTTCCATGTACTGCAGCAGATCTGATACCAGACAAACTATCTATAAAGCATTTATATATGAGTATCTTTCAAGCCCCAAAGTCCATTGAACTAGCTACCTGGTCAAACTGGTACAAGTGCTGAAGTTATTTTCTAGTATGAGGTCTAGGCATAGTTGAGGGGTGAGGGTGCTTAGAGAAGGAATCTTAATGACATTATTTTAAAAAAATATAAAGGTGACGCTTCTATTGCCAGGGAAACATCATGATTTTTCATACTCTGTTAATCTGAAGGCCAGTTTCTATTTGCTCAGAAAGCGTTGCAGAAAGTTGACAGAGGCTTTAAGAAATTATCCTGGAATGGGTAGCACAGTTGTCACTGGGCTTGTCTTTTGTTTGGTTAAAGAGATTAGAACTCAGGCAGTGGTTAAGCTTTTGATGGTGAAGAGACACTTTTCTTCAGATTTCTACACACAAGAGACCTCTCGGTATTTTATGTCTGCTCCATTAAATATACCCTCCCCAATACAAGAGATTCAGTCTTTGGACACAGAAGATAAAATACATTTTGATTGTATTTAACATATGGTGCAGTTATTGCATGCTCACAGCTGTAAAATAAAGAAAATCAGTGAGAATATAAACAGTTTCTTCCAGTCAGCCTACATGTGCTGACAGAAGAAACAAGAACCTGTATCTCATCTTGTCTGGACAGCATGGGAAAGATGGGGGGGAATAGCCAGAGCAGCTGCAAATAACTACGTCTGTTTCGAATTCAGAACAAATCATCATCTCGCTGTAATTCCTGACAAATAATTTTCCTGTCCAACAATTTTTAGGTTGATGCCGTAGGACTGCTGGGATAATCATCCTGACACTGCAGATAACAGGATTGTGATCATAAATCTTAAGATTCAAGTAAATTCACCATGGTTGAGTGACCACCAGCATTTTGAGAGAATATTTTTCCCCTGAAAAGGCATCAGCACGAAGGGCACACACGCAGAAAGTGAAGCCTCTGAATTACAGAACAATGCATCATTTTTATTTTCAATTTGCCATGTGCTCCTTATCATTTCACCCACATTCTGCCCACTAATCAAGGCAAGAAGGCTTGGCTGGTGCAACTGGTTCTAGATAGATCTATTTGTGGCTGTTGCTATTGCAGCAACACAAAAAAAAAAAAAGAAAAAAAGCCTTTTTTTTTTTGCAAAAGAATCTAGGCTCAGTCCCAGAATATAAGTGACTTATTCTGAGAACAATTATTTTTGTCTACAGAGTGAAAGAACCTTTACTCCAGAAGCTCTGTGGAGCTACTCCAGCCACGTACGTGTAAACGATGAAGGGAAACACGCCTGCTTTCATTATCTGGCCTTGGTTGGTTCAGCTCGGCCTTTTCCCCGTGGAAGAGGAGAAATCGGGTATTTAAGCAATATTAATACTACAGAACCTCTCAGCAGTTGTTTTCTTTCGGCACATTGAATTTTGCCTGTTGGAGCTGGTTTGTCTCCCGCAGGCAAAATGAGAAAAAAATAATACACAGTAGCACTGGGCTGTTTATCAATATAAACCATTCAGCTGGTGAGGTGAGCTAACCCACAGCCAGACCCCGAGAACGGCCCAGCTGACTCACATATAAGCCACCACCTTACTCCATGGGCTTTATGTGTGAATTGCGTCCAAATCCTTGACGATACCTACCCTTGGAGCCAATTCTACACTTAACCATAGTCTCACATATCCATGGCGGTCAAAGAAACGATCACCCTCCAGAATGTGAGGAATTTGAGGCTAACACAGGCAAGTTACACCCTGCCAGGCAATATCTGAACCTAACGTGCCACATTATATCGCCTGCCAACCAGCAGCACCGCAGGACAAGCACATTAGTTGAGATACTGCTGTGCAAAGGAGAAGGAGAAGACTGAATTTGCTTTCCACCCCAAGGAACCTCTGCAGCAACCAGCATCTGCTCCTTAAGTATCTGTCGTGTGTTGCACATTATTCTCTTTTACTAGGAAATACCTGGTAGGTCTTGTCATTTCTGTCCTAGTGTTTAAAGTGCTCTCCCCTTCTGCACTTTGTGTTCTCAGGCTACAGAAGATACTCCCTTTAAAAGAACACAAACAGCAACGGAGCTAAAAAGCCAGAAGAGGTGGAAGTCAATGACTCCACGAAAAAACAGGACAAGGATTTATGTTGTCTTGCAGCCTTAGGCAGTGGGGTCTAACAAGGGGGTCCCCTCTGCTTCCATTCCCCCCGTGCTGCCGGCAGCCTGGTAAAGCAAACAGCTCTCTGCAAACAAAGCACCGCTGCTTCACTGGATGCCCCAGACTTTCTGGGAAAAAGTTGGTTAAGCCAACGAGCACAGAGTTTTGTTCAGATTGCAACGAAAGTGACTTGGGAGCACAACGAAAGCTTCTTACCTTCTTTCTTGGCAACTGCAAAGCTCACGCGACAGGACCCTTACACTCTTGCTGCATGGTTTATATAGGCCGTGTGCGTGGGAGTGAGTGCTCAGGGATTTGGGAAGGGAGGGGGGAAGGGGGAAAAGTCCAAACAAAACATTTAAATGTAACGCCTTTGACGGTGCAGCTGTGAGAGGGCAACTCTCTGAGACTATTTTGCAATGACATTTCAGAGGTTGCATGGTTTTACTGTCCTTTACTAAACATGCTTCAGAAGCAGCGCACAAATTGTATTTCCACGGCTGGCCTCTCCTCAAGCCCTCTCTCCTGGCTGCGGAGCGGGTCTCTGTTCTACGTTCACACACCACACCAACCGATGCTTCATTTTCCCCCTTTCCCGTGACCCCACCTCTTTCCCCACCTTCTCTCCCAAACTTTGCATACAAAAAAGTGCTTCCTAAACAGCGCAAATTACGAATGAGCCCTCCCTGCTTTGTGAGAAAAAGGCACAACAGCCCCTAAACGAGAAAGACTGAGCCAGGCCGTCGTGCCTGGGAATCGGGCAACCTGGGACCCAGTTCATTCCTTTAGGTGCCTGGACGCTCCCTTACGTTGCTCCTGACGCTTACACCTGGTCTCTGCAGTGGAAAGCGCACGGAGCAGAGATGCCCCAGCCACGGGCCACCCAGCAGCGTGAGGCGTTGCGGCAGCACGGCCGGGTGCTGCTTCAGACCCAAGCAGTTCTGTGCTGCGCTGAACAACTGGCCCCTGAGCGCAGGTCACCGCGACCTTCCAGCAGGTCTGCAACACGTCTTTTGCTCCACTTCTCCGCTCCCCCGAGCCTGCAGCCCCTGGCTCACAACCTATTCCACCCTTTCTCTCTAAGGTGGGTTCAATCAGTAGCCGAGGTGACACAAAGCGATCCTACTGGTGTCACCGGGCTGTCATTTCTCAGATCGATGACCACAGGCGAGGCACGGAATGGGCTACCTGCAGCGTGAGGCTGGTTTATTGCGAGGGGAATGGGAGGCTGGGGGGGGAGGTTTTGCAAGTTCTCTTTTCCAGTTTTACCCCTGATGTGCAGAAATCACTCTTCTAGAAGGAAGACTCCAGTTGAGCCATTCCTGACAGGGCTAGAGCGTTCAGAAACAGCAAAGGCAATAACGAGGCAGGGCAAAAGTATCTCCTCACCCGCTAGCCCCTCTAACAAGCGGTGGTGTGACACGCCTGATGGGATTGCGGAGTAAAATTTAAACGCCCTCCCTCCCAAACTCATTTTCTTAGCCCAGCACCTGGCTCCCTGGCACCTCTGCACGCTTCCATTCGCATCGTTGCTCTGAGGTCTGCCAAAACAAGAAACTTGTGTCGCACGGGGAACTACATCCGATGGCATCCAGAAAGGGGGAGGCGAGGGGAGGAAAAGTGTTACCTAGGAGCTTCAGGATTTTCTCCGATAGACTTGGTTCATTTTCTCTGAAGCTTCTGTGTTTCCTTCTTTTTTTTCCCTTCCCCTTTCGCCCCACTTCTCTCAATGGTCTAGTGCCCTCGGAGAGTCCAGGAGCAGACACCAGCTGGCCCCAGCAAAGGCCACATCCCCCACTGCCTGTGTTGTTCTCCCCAGCTCGGGCTATACGGATCCCCTTAATTGCATGCATGTCTTTCAGGCTATTCTCCATGCATGAGCTGTCAGCAAAACCTTGCTGGAAACACTGGAATTTCACATTTTTCATGGAGATTTCCCATATCAAATGGGCAGTTTTACATTTTCCATGAAATTCCTAATGACTACAAAAAACATACAGCCAGAGTGTTTGGAAGGACTTGCTCAGCTTGCCTTCAGGCACCGTTTGAGTGTTAAATGCATGTGTGTGAATTTACTTAGCATATCATTTTGGGGAGAGGATTGGAATATATCTTTTTTTTTTCTTTTTTTTTTCTTTTTTTTTTTTTTTTGTTGTTGTTGCAGATGACAGCAGAGAAGCATGCATTCATCCATTCATTCATAAACTCAACTTGCGGCACCGCACACTGGGGAAGGGATCTCTCGCATCATTTTTAAAACCCAGAGAGTGCAAAGCCCTGTCAACTGACAATATCCATCCAAGCTGTCATTGCCAATCACTTGAATGGACTGCAGCAGAGAGTATTTTCCACAATGAGATACCAATGGGGGTGACCATTAGGTCAGGAATCTTATTTTCTCAGCTCACCAACCCCTGCAAATAAATTCTCACCAAAAGGAGAGAAAAGCCTCATTGATTTGACAAGCGATCAGACACTGCAGTTGTCATTTTCCCAGCAGTTGCTGGCATATTTTTGCCTGGTGTGTGAGATATGAATTTCCCGACTTCACCTACCGAGCTCTTAAAGGCATCATCCCTTTTTCATCTCCATCCTTGCCCCGCGAGTTCTACTTCTCAATGACACTCGGAAAGCAAACTAGGCGTTAATGTAGCATTAGTTGATTTACAACAAAGTTCACACTGGGGGGAGGTGGGGGGGATGTCTGCTCTGCTGCTAATAGCCAGCCATTCTTATTCAACCTGCAAGAATGTGGTTTTCCCCCCATCAATACCCATTTTAATGTGTAAAACGCATCTTTACAAAGTTTGTTTGTTTTTCTTTATGAATGCATCGAAACCAAACCAAGAGAGGCAGTGAAAGCAAGAATAACTGCATTCTTCACCAAAAGTCACATTATCAGGACCCAAGTGTTCTTAGACACACACATTGGGTTTTCATAACTTTTTAAAATACTGCAATAATGTAAAAAAAAAAAGCTCTATCTTTATGCTGAATTCCAGCAAAGGGCCTAAATTCTACTCGTGGTTCTAGTGAAACCAGATGGGTACTGGAAGGCAAAGTGTATCTTACTCCAAATCCACTGCACCTCTAAGAATACAGCTCGAAAATTCATGTCAGGTTTGTTTGGGAGTTTTTGGAGGGAATACCTTCGCATCATACAAAGCAAATTTATTTCCTCGCGTGAAAACGCTGACTTTGCTGACATTTTTACCCGGAGGTTCTTTGGGTCTTGTTTTCTGGTGCCTCACTGAAGAGCAGTTAGAGCCCACAGGGATGTGAGCCCCCGGTTTAACTTGCCTTCTCCACAGCAGGCATACGTAGCAAGGATCTGAAGCTGAGTTTCCCAGAGTCACACCTTTGGTATATAGAAGTTTTTCACGTAAGGAGAAGCTTGTCCCTGCCCAGTTGAGACCCTTTACGAAAAGCATCACCACCTGCTTGAACCCAACTACTTCGACCAGCCCAGCTTATGATTTGCAAAACCTCTAATTCCATCCAGCCATCCTTTATTTACTTCCCAATAATAAAACCGCATTAAGTCCCGCTGAAACTTTGGCATGATTATTATTCAGAGAAATAATGGCGTCCACTAATACCAGAAGCACTTACGCCAACGTTGCAGTAGATTTTTAAAATATTACATATTCTGAAGAATGGTCAGCATGTTGTCAAAAAGAGATTAAAAGCCAGGTAAAGCCTCACCTCTGCGCTTTACATGCCGTGCCATACTTGGTCTAGCACAAGGAGTTTTATGGTCAAATGTCAGAAAAATTGTAGTTGATTATTTAGGTAATCGTTTAGTTTAATTGAGAGTTTGCTAGACTTAATATCAAGTGCTTTTAAGCACCTTGAGACCGTTCCTCGTTAGTCAGTACTGTACATTTTCTCACTAGTCTTATCTTTGGAGTACATTGTTCCAGAAATTCTAGCAGACACAAAGTCTGCTTCCAGATAAGCCTGGAGGGCTGCACGTTTCTTCTTTTTTCACCCCAGATAAGTGCTCAAGTACCAGGGACCACCCAAATGTCATTTTGTTCCTTATACATCTATTAATTCTAGCTTTGCCATGTCCTTGCCTGCAGCGTTCATCTCCCTGGACTAAAAGCAGTCTCTACGTCGGACCGACTCTTGGTTATTTTTTCCTAACGTTCTTTCCTCTGCGCACCATGTGCCACCCCTTCACCAACACACTCTCTCTTCAGCTGCTGCTAATTCCCTGCTTCCATCTCACATCCGCCGCTCGCAACTGCAATGCAATAGTTTTAATTCGGAGGGCAGTGCTTTTAGAGCGCTGACGATTTAGTCGGCATAAAAGACAAACGCGTTCTAACAACTGGCAAAGAGTAAGGATTCAGTGCTCAGGACCGTTCTGAAAACAGTTAACCGTGGATAAAATCCTGAAATTGGTTTTCCCTTGGAAATCTCAAACCCTCAGGGAAAAAAAAAAAACAATCTCTATTGTTTGCAAAAGTAAAAAAAAAAAAGTGTCTTCTTCAAACAATTTCAATAAGCATTTTCAGATACTTCCACTGTGTAGCGCTAAGGATTTTAACTGCAAGCAGGCTGGTACTATCTGTCAGGAGGACTTTTTTCCCCCTGAAGTCCATTTTTTCCCTCTGTCTGCTGTTAAGTCACTATTATCTTCCATTCCCTGTAACAATGGGCTTAAGATCAAGTGAAACTGGAAAGGGAAAGAACAGTGAAAGATGACAGACTTGAAGGGGTTTTATTGGAACTCGGGGTTGCTCCTAAGGTCAGAATCAGTAAGTATAATTAGATTCCTGGCATTTACAACAAATGTAAAGCAACTCTGAGATCCCTTTTGTGTGCGTGTAATTAAACATGCACTTTTACTGCCCTCTGCAGTATTGCAAAGTGACTTTGATTCCAGCACATGAAAGCTGATTGAAAGCCCAAGCGCAAATCTTCCTCTCTGTATTGCACTCATATTTCTGAAAACGACGTCTTTCTCAGAAGAAATGGAATTGCCCCTTTCTACAGAAACACAAAAGGGAACCTTGGTTTTGCTAATAATTAGAGCCGTTCCAGTACCTCCCAGGAACTTTCTCAATAGAAACTTGGATAGACAGAAAGCTCCCAACACAGACAGCTGGAACCCCGGGTTAAACCACAAAGTAAGTTCCAACCGTCCATTTAAAACGAAGTTAATTTTGCAAATGCATGAATCGGCACTTTTTGGATAAATTACTTCGCTTAAACACAATCCAAGGGAGGTAAGTGGCAAACTCAAAGAATAAATAGCACCAGTAATGTAAAAAACACTGTGGAGGCCAGAAGTGAGAGGTGCTAGATTGGGATTCCTTACGTGTTTATTTAGGTACTACCCAGATGCCACAAAATTAACTACTACACGCATTAGGTACGTTGTGCTCAGCAATACTGCTTTCACTCCTAACCCATTTACTATATAGATTATGTCCTAACTACACTGTTTTCTTTGAAAATAAAATGGGGTTTTGACACTTCCCGAAGTAATTTCAATCTCTTTGTTGTCTAATATTTTGCCAAAATTATCCCCATGTGTCAGGAAGCACTAAAAAGGTGCTTCTTAAACACATTTTGAGAAACCATACGGGAGGAGAAAACACGGAAGAGGAAGAACTTCTCAGGAAGTGCAAAGATTATTTCAAAAGGGTTCTTTTACCAGGCCAGTGTTGATAATGAGACGCTTGAACCCCGAGCAGATCCATACTCAGGCACACGTAACTGTGCTGTGTAAACCTTCCCTCTGTACCGGTGGTTTTATCTGTATTAGCACCACGACAAAGGAGGTGGATCCTGAACGTAAGTCTAGTAAATATATGCATAAAGAAAATGTTGTTTGAATGGTATTTTTGACTTAGAATCGTTGTACTGCCGAGTCTTTTTCAAAAGATCTGTCCTGCCCCCTCTGATTTTTGAGCTGGCTTTCCAGGTATTTAGCAAAAAGGTACATATGTTCATTTAAACTTTAAGTGACCACAGTTAAGTAATGAAGGAAAACCCAATGAATGCCCAAGTGAAGGAACAGCAGGGACAGCTTAGCTCTCAAACATTCTGCTTCAGCACACGTGCACCAACTACTACCCAGTCAAAACAGATGGGAGCTTTAAATTAGCCATAGCCAAGGCTCGTGTCAGTTAGCCAGGCGCGGTATGAAGGATGCTGAAAGGGGACAAGACTTGGTGTGAAGAGAGTTAAGAGGAAGCCTAAAACAGAAGGCACAAATCTGTAAAAAGCATGGTTGACAGGTTCTGCTGCCCACGTAACAACCTGTTCATTTTTTATTTTTAAAGGAATTTAACCTAATAAGCCTACAGTTTGGCAGCACTACTTGCCAATTCTCCATCCGAAGCAAACTCCACTGTAGGTGGCTACACACAACTGAACATATGGATATTATTTTTCCATGGCTTTACCAGACATTAACCTAAATTCATGAGGTTATCTCACATTTGACCACTGGAGGGCTTTATTCCATTGCAGAAGAAAAAAAGAAAAAACTAAAAAAACCCCACCAAAACCAACCCAACCCAACAACAAAACCCCGTGCCCCCCACCCCCACCAAAAGGTTGTTTCCAGTTCAGTGTTCAGGAGCTTTGAAAAAACATCCAAACTCAGGCAACATAAGCACTCTCTTAGAACATCAAACTAAGTTCTTTGAGTAACTGAAGGGGAATAACTTGTAGGAAGACAGACACTACTGTGGATGTCCAGCTGCTTCAGGGTAAATGAAAAAGAAGTTATGCCCTTTCACAAAGGGCTACTGATCCTGGACAAGCCATGTGTGTAGGCTGAAGTGTTTCACCAGCGCGTACCTGGGTGAGCACACACCTGGGTGAGCACACACCTGGGTGAGCACACACCTGGGTGAGCACACACCTGGGTGAGCACACACCTGGGTGAGCACACACGCTGAACGGTGCACACCTGAAGAGCTGAGCAGCACCTAAGGTTTGCTTTTAATGAAGGCTGAGACGTTAAGGGGGTATTTGCTTGGGGTTGGATTATTTTATTTTGTTTGTTTGTTTTAATAGTATTTGTTCAGGTATTATCTTCTCCCTAAGGGCCAAATTAACAGTCTCAGATACCGTACCTGGATGCTTTCTGCAATGAGCATTTTTGGTGAAGTTACAGGAAAAGCTTAATAAAAAAACCTGATTTTCAGAGACATGGACACTTTTCAGAGCAGTAGAATAAACATTTTGTGTACAATAAGCTCTGAAATGCATGCATCTTCTCTAGCTAACTCAGTAGGTAATCACTGGGTTCAATATTCTTGCTTAGAAACCAGGGGTGAGTTACCTCACCCTTTGGAAGCCTCTGAACGATAATCTGAATATTCCACTGATACAACCTCTTTGGCTTTGCTACAGTGGTGTAGAGAACCTTTTTTTTTTTTAAAAAATAATTCTATGCTACTGCCCGTTCTGATACTTGGGTACAGATAAACAAACCACAGCTCCCTGCCCCCCCTAAAAATCTCATCTAATTGTTTCTCTTCTAGCACAGGGACTCCGATATTACGTCTGGTTCTCGACATAAAGTACTAAAAAGTTACTGGTTGACTCCGGGATTAGTTAAAGCAGTATTTTACAGCCTGTGTCACTCAGGAAATCAGATGACATGTATCTGTTAGTACCTCAAGACTTAGGTTCATTTAAGACATCCTGAGCAGCTAAAGTAGAGTCCTGCCACTTTATTTGCACAAAATGAAGGTGTTACCCTGAGGTTAAGAATGGCAAGAACAGAAGCCAGTTCACGGATCAGCCATTCCAATACAACACCAAACTGGGGTATCACTACTTGCTCCAGCAAGTGCATAAAGCAGCACAAGCACCGCGACGTGCAAACTGTGACACATCTAAATATCAGCTACTAACCTGCACTTCAAGGTTAGGAAGACAGCATCAAATGGACAGAGAATACTGGTTTCCAGGTCTGCAATACCTAGTTTTCTACAGAAATCTTGGCTTACTCATTTCACACTGGGTAAAAACACCACATAGTTCACACAGCTGAATATCAGTGTAAAATAAAGTATTAATGTTCAACAATTTGTAGCTTATCTAAGACAGGAATGGTTTTGTTCTTGCCTTCAAGTTACTCATTGCTAACTTTTAAAACATTCAGAAGTAACACATGTATTCTTAAACCCCACACTTATGAAAATAGTTGAGGAGCATCAGTTACTAAGGGTGAAGTGTCACAGAGACAGAACTGCACTCAGCCAAGTGTTAACTGTTATGTGTGTTAACTGCTACAAAACCTAATAAAAAGTAGCCATAACTCGAAGTAGTATTCCCAAGCAGCTTCATATGCAATTGTCTGTCAGGCCTCTCATCAAAGTTAAAAACTCAGACACTTAGAGAAGATATTGTCCTGCCCAGGAAATCTAATTTAAACCCCTCTGAGGCATTATACAGATGCCTGGATTTAGTTAGACATAGAAGAGTTGGGCTTGGCTTTAAGACCACTGTTATTAAAGGGGATACTTCATTGTCATTGGAGCCACAACTTGCTTTGCAACTGTTTTTGTGTATTTGACAACAGAAATGCCTGAGAACAACAACCAGGGACAGTGTGGCCAGAAGGTGTGCCATAAGGAAAATAATATGGGGAGGGCAGAGAGGGCTTACTCCAGGTAGTAAGCAAGAAGAACTATCACTTTGATGCCTTTTCTGGAAAAAGACATTCTAGGGAGACAGTCTCCTTAACACCAGAACACACCTCCATTCTTATCCCCACGCCCCAGCTTCCTCATGGAAGTGTCCCCATCAGACTAAGGCACTGGATTTTTGGAGTGTCTAACAAATTCTATCGTTAGTAATATTGCTTAGAGCTGGGCTACTCACTTGAGAGTTGAACTGTCTCCACTGAACCTGACAGTGCTGTAACACCAACACCCAAAAAACCCATTTTAGAGAAAACCAGGTGAGATGACTAAACAAAAGGTCCTCTAGAATAAATAAGATATAAGCATCCAACTCGCTTTTCTAGCAGTTGTTCTAGAGAACAGAATTTGGTAAACAGCTGGTGGACACCTACTAACCTGAACTGCTTCTAAGGATTCTGCAAAAGGTCAACAACAGGCTTACCCATTATAACCAAGTCTTCACTCCAGTGACCTGCACGCATATAAATAGTCTTTAAGGTCTCCTTCAAATTCGGAGGATGATGCTAACACACACACATATTCTGCCCTGGTATCAATATCAGGCTCAGATACGCGGCTTTCAGTATTTTCCTGCATTTTGTTATCCACAGAACATCGCTAGTAGGAAACGAAGAGTCACAAGTAAATGTAATTCCATTTATTTTCCAGCAACATCCCATACAAAAGCAATAGAAACATTAACTGCTTTCAGCAGAAAGTCTGTACAGTGTTATCATTTACAACAGTTTTACATTTAAAATCAACAAATTAAAAAGAATTAAGCACTTTACCTACACATTGTTTTCTTGACTTTATTAACAAATGACTCATGGCTATTTACAAATTTCAAATTCAGGCTATTGCTTCTTAAAGCATTATTGCCTGGGACTTACCATATTGACCTCCAATTTCTTTAGTATTTAATTTCCAATTCAGAAAGATTTTTGCAAAGAAAAACCAAACTGCTTTTTTTTTTTTAAAAAAAAAAAAACCACCAAAAGGCAGTTTAATTTTACAGTAAAGAACTGTAGTAGATGAGTTTACTAGTATGAATCAGCAGTATGGTTGAACTACCAACTATATGACTTCAAGTCAGGTCCTCGTAGTAAAGCCAGATGGAAAAGCAAGGTAATAAATATACAAAGGCTCAGAAACATCTCCCTACTTTGCCCTTCATCTGCAGCTGGTTACCTGAAATTATGGGGGGGCAAGGGAGAGGCTGGAATCAGTAAGACCTTGCTGAACAATTTGTAATTACTTGTGGCCTCTGGAGATATTTTCCATTGAAAGGTTTTATACAAAAAAAATAAAAAATCTGATGCACATAAATTAAAAGTTTAAAAGAAGTCACACAATTGTATTTTTTACACAAGTTTGGTCCAGAGAATACGTAGACCAACCACAACTTAGAGAACAGTCTTCAACTTTGCTCAAACTTTCTTACTATTAACAGTTGATGAATCAAGCCAACTTCTCAAATTTAAAAGAAACTTCCTCTAAAAGAGTTTGCACTAAGCTAATTTAACTCACAGTATCAAAATCTTTAAGTGGTTCACTCAAACATGCTTCCAAGTTGAATTCACCTTCTGCTTGATAGTCAACATGTCTCACTTTGGTGGGAGTGCCGAAACAGGTATCCTGGAATTCAAAGTCAGCTAATAAGTAGTAGTTAAATACATGTTTGCTTATGCAATCATTCATTTCACTTCTGCAATTCACTTAGATGACCCTGCAACAGAGGCTTATACTTTAAAGGCCGTACAAAACTCCCAGGTTAGTCTTAAAATTTAAGAGATTTAAATGAAGACTTCTGCCCATTCAACCACATTATAAGATTTCTTGCAAATCTTGTAAGGATCTATATATGCATGCTTTAAAACATTATACAGAATCAGTATTAATCAGAGAAACATATCCAGTAAGAAAACATGAGTAGATCTTTACCGAATATTACTACTCAGCTCTACTAAAATCTTTCTGAATATAAAAAGAGCCTACTTTAAAGAAAACCAAACATCTGAGTGTGCCAAGAAAATTAGATCCTACTTTAACATTAGATATTCCATTCTAAAGCATTATCTCCTCTGTACCCCATTTCGTGACTGACATGCTTTGAACAGATAATTTTTCTTTTGCAGGCTACTAAAAATGAGGTATCTGGCATTTGAGATGGTCGCTTAAGTTCTAACTCTCTGAACTCAGACAACAAGCAGAGATTGGCTATATCTGGGAAAACATCTCGATTTAAAGATGGCTCAGACTTATAAACACTCCCTAAACACAACAGATTATGGAATTTCTTGTGTATTTAGGCAACTCTGGATCTAATTCCAAGTAATGGACTAATTATTAACAAATATTTATGCAAGTGAGAGATATGCTTACGTCATTGTCTTGACAGCTTGCTTGAGATTCAGTAGAATTACTTCCAACAGATTCCATCTCCATCTCACCAAGGTCAACAGGACTACTGTAAAATAATTAACAAGCAGAGAGCTTAAAACAAATGCAGCTTTTTAGTAACAAGTTGCACTCTGTAGGTAGGCACGGTTCTAAAAGTGATCAAGAACAAAGAAACCTACAGAGATTATAGGGACACCGGAGGCAAACTGCAGAGACCAAAGAGAAGAGCAGCTCTACAGAATACAGCCAAAACAGACAAGGACTAAAGTCTCGAGACTGAATCTGGCAACTTGTCAAATACACAACACTCAAACAATGTCTCGATGCAAAGCAGGACGAGTGTTACAGTGTGCACTGGCAGCCCAAAAAGCCAACCGTATCCTGGGCTGCAACAAAAGAAATGTGGCCAGCAAGTCAAGGAAGGTGCTTCTACCCCTCTACTCTGCTCTCGTGAGACCCCACCTGGAGCACTGTGTCCAGTTTTGGAGTCCTCAACACAGGAAGAACATGGACCTGTTGGAACAGGTCCGGCTGAGGGCCACGAAGATGACCAGAGAGATGGAGCACCTCTCCTATGAAGACAGGCTGAGAGAACTTGGGTTGTTCAGTCTGGAGAAGAGAAGGCCCAGTCAGACCTTACAGCAGCCTGCTGGTATCTGAAGGGGGCCTACAGGAGAGCTGGAGAGGGACTCCTTGTCAGGGAGTGTAGTGATAGGATGAGGAGTAATGATTTAAATATTTATATTATATACAAGAAAGAAATTCTTTACTGTGAGGATGGTGAGACACTGGAACAGGTTGCCCAGAGAAGTTGTGGATGCCCCATCCCTGGAGGTGTTCAAGGCCAGGCTGGATGGGGCTTTGAGCAACCTGCTCTAGTGGGAGGTGTCCCTGTCCATGGCAGGGGGGTTGGAACTCAGTGATTTTAAGGTCCCTTCTAACTCTGACCATTCTATGATTTCAACACCAATGTGTGCAGTAGGCTTCAAGCTGAAATACCCTCACAATTACAAGTTAAAGGAACCTAGAATTAAGCCTTGGCTCTTAGATCCCATTGCTCAATATTGGTTTAAAAATTCAGCACCACTGTTAGGGAAAAAACCAGTAGTTCATTACCAGAAACCTTTCCTGAGGAGTTAGTTACACCTGTGTACCTTCACTCTGTAGTCTCACAGCTTCAGCTGGATGTTCCCTGATTAGTTTTATTGCTTTCTATGGAAGAAAGTAACTCGTTACTTTATTCTACTCTTCCACACAGTAGCTTGGACTGTGAATGCTTGTGGCCATGATTTTAATGGCACCTTAAGATGTCTTTACAAATACCTCTTTCCTCTTCTCTGCTCAAGAAACAAGAATATTTAGCACTGTTCTTGAACTGGCAGATGAGAAGGCTGCAAGGCAGCTCCTTGTACACTGTTTTCTTTTACAAAGCACTGCAGAACGAGCTCCAATTTCATCCAGTGGACATACATTAAAGAAGAAAGGGATATCATGGAATGGTCCAGGCTGGGAGGGACCTTTAGCTGACCTCCCTGCACTCAACAGGGACACCCCCAACTAGACCAGGTTGCCCAGGACCTCGTTGAGCCTCACCTTGAGCCTTGAATATGTCCAAGGAGGGGTCCTCAACCACCTCCCTGGGCAACCCGTTCCAGTGTTCAACCACCCTCATAGTAAAGAGCCTATTCCTAATATCCAGTCTAAATCTGCTCTTCTCCAGCTTGAGTATCTACAATATCTATGCCCTTGCAAGGACAGTGGGTAAGTCTAGTCATCCCAACGAGGTCCAGAAAGCTATTACATATTTTGACTGAGAAGGAACTGAATAGCACTAAGTGTGCACAAGTAATTAAAGACAACATTCAGCTACTACTCACTTAAAAAGGGCTGTGCTGTTTTGGGAGGGGTTTTTATGTTTTGGGTTTTTGGTTTGGTAGTTTCTGTTTGTTGGGTTGGTTTTGGTTTTTGGCTTTGGTTTTTTTTTTTTTTTTGGTTTTTTTGCCATGAGATTTTTATATATTAATTTCTGTAAGGGTATCTTGAATACTCTATACATACATTTCTTGCAGATCACATCCTTCTTCAGTGGGTGGATCCCAGGAATGCAATGCAACTTTCCATAGTTTAATTTGCTGGTCCCATGACCTACGGCTGTACTTCTTAAATTTATTTGGAGTTCTGGGATGAACTCCTGGTATACGATGGCATCTGTTCAGACATTAAAAATTCATTAATATTTTTCGTACAGACATAGCATATAGCTTTCTTAAGACTGCCTGCTACACAGAATTTGCTGGGTTGTATGAGCCTAAGTGATAATATTATTTGTGAGAAAAGACTACTGCACAATTCCAGCACTCAAGTGAAAAGCTGTTATCTCCATATGAACATTTTAGTTTTTCTTTCTTCAAGTCAAATGAAACAAAAAAACAGGACTATCAATCTTAGGTCTGAAAATTTCAGCATGAAATTTCTGCATAGGACATATTTCAAGCTTAAAAGCAACTACAGTCCATTTTGTCTTTTTGTTTAGCAATGAGAAACTTGACTGCAAAAAGGAGTTTCTTTTCTTCTAGGTGAGAAGCATAACCAAAAGAACTTTCACTTTCATTTCTGCAGCATAAGAAAGTTTGAAGGGATATTCCCCATGTACCAAGTATTTAAAAAAAAAATCCACATCTGATTGTTGTGTCACTTATCTGTTAAAAAAAAAAAAAGCCTTAAAAGTTTAATTTGTATATACCTTCTATTTGAATACCTCAAGTACCAAGTTGAGTATGTTACTACGCTTATAAAGAAGAGGTATGACTTACAACTGAACATTTATTTTTCCAGAAGCAAGAGCAGCTTACCGAGGAACTTCTTTAATGTATCTATCATATGCAATTGTGTTTTTTCCATAGTTTATCTGTTTTTGTCTTCTCATCAAAACCACTTCATCTGTTTCAAGTTCTACTGTCACAGTGGATTCCTTTGAATCAGAACTAAAGAAAAAAACATTGTAGATTTGAGACTACTACTAGAAAGTAAGCGAGATTATAAAGAAACATGTTAAAAGTTTTCAAATGGATACTTGGGATGTTATGGAACTATGATGTTGGAGCAGACTTAAGATAAACTATTTCGAGCTGAGCATTTCCAGAAGCAACATGGTACATGTGAAAATTCAGACCTATTGTTAGGGTTTTACACAGCTAAGCTAGAAGTTTAACCTACCTTCCAGAGGATGACTTCCTTTCTCTTGTGAATTCATTGATCAGGAGTCGTCTTCTGTATCTGTAACAGAGTTCAAATCTGTATTAATAACAGGCAAACACAAAACAGCTATGTAAGGCTGCACTGTCACAGCTCAGAGTTGGTTTTACTTCTCAGCTATGAAGCAGTCTTGAAGAAGTCAACCCACACACCGTAAACACCCTTCCACTATGGAAGGGATGTTTCAGTTTTCCCCTGGGGAGAAGAAAAGAAAAGAAAAGAAAAAAGAAAAAGAGTCTGAGGAGTTTCTTTTCTTAAGTCTTTTCTCTAAAAATCTTTTTATTGCAGTGATATCCAAAACCATTAATTAACAAAAGGACACTCAACGTAATTCAATCTAAGAGATTCAGGAAAGGATTCTTCCAAAAAGGAGATACTTAGTGATGCACATCAACTCTACAGAGAGTATGCCGTGTCATTCCTGTAGGACTTAAGCCAAAGCTGACCTAAAAGCAGCAGACAAGGCTGGTCAGATTTTACTACAATGGTGAAGCTAAAAATAAAAGTCAATACAGATTTTACAAGACAGCTACCATTTCCTCTCCATTCCCCACTTCATCTTAAACACCCATGGGTACCTTGCAATTTCTTTGTTAACATTGGTCCTCATTTCATCTTCTTCCACTGCAGTTCCCCAATCTAAACACCGGGAAAAGGGTCCTGTGCCTTTTGGTGTTGTAAAACTGGAAAGAAAGGAAATTAAAAAAAAAAAAAAATTCTTAAAAATGTATTCCTTAATAGAAATACTTTTTTGTATTCCCCATGCCCAGAATCTCCCCATTCACAGCTTGATAGCTATTTAATATATTCATTTAGAGTACTCACAATGGCTGTGAAAATCTTATATTGTTCTAATAAAGTGTCAGAATCCTAAATTAAGCATCAGTTGAGAGTTCCAGCTTGAGATTGTGTGGTTTGGGATTTTTGTTTTCTTGGAAACTTTATGTAGATACCTCTAGGAACATACCACTGCAGCACATAATAGTGCCTACATTTTCCATAACTTTAAGCTGGTATCCTTCAGAAAAGGGTTCAGGAAATACCAACTTTACTCGTTTACTCACTTATTTTCACTCCACTTAATGAGTTAACAAATATTATTTTTTTTTTCATCATTGTGAACTCATTAGTGATATAAGAGACAAAAGTTAGAACACAGAATTAAATTGTACAGCTAATTAGTTCAAATTACACGATAGCACCGGGAGTTTCTCCATGTGAAAATACACCTAGCAGAGAGGCACAAAAAACACAGTGAAGTTTTAGCCAATAAGCTGAGATTTGCCGTGACTTTGCAAACTGGTATTTAACAGATTCAGACCATTGCAGAGGAAGAAGCTGACACCCCTTCCCGGCCAACATCAGTTGCCTACATTCAGATTAATGAATGTTTTTCAGTTTCTGTCCTCCTGATGACCGATTTTCCTAAAGTACTAACTCAAAACTATCCTACAGACCAGAGCTTTCTCAGAAGATCTGGAAACATTCTGGAGACTTAGCAGGATTCTGTGCAAAGAAGTCCCTTGAAGTCAGGGAATTAGATCCATCTGCGCTAAAATCAGTTCCAACTCCCTCCCTGCTCCTAGCTCAGAAATTAGTTTGAATTTAACAAAAACTTTCAAGTAGCACAAACTAGAAGTTCTTTTTAGATGAAACCCAGTCACAAACTCAGAAAACAGTACAGATCCCTCCGCAAGTATCTTTTCAGACTCCAAGAACTTTTTAGCATTTGCTTATATTAATTTTTAAACTTTGCTGAAAATGCAGACCACATTCAATTATTGCTCTCCCATGGTAGAGAGCAGCTCAATTCCAGCTGTTAGTCTCACCATCCGAGGTTTTTCTAACACTGTGTCATACCTTTTTGTACTTGTGAACCAATTTGCTGTGCATACAGAGAATTAGGGACAGTGTGCAGCTTTTTCCTTGATTAATTTGCTCTGTGACAGTACTGGTGCCAAGCATAGTAAGTCCAGCTGTCTCTTCAGACACTTATCCCCACGTGCTATTTCACAGTTGGTGAGAAGCTGTGGTGCTGTGCTAGGACTGCAAATGGTGCTCAAACGTTGCCAGAGCCGCAGAAAAGCAAGGCTATAACTGCCCCTTGCTCCATGACTCAATCTGCTGCATGATCCTGCTTCCATCCCGATCCTCTTCGCATTTTAAAGTTTTATTTTGACAATGTTGAATTGGCATAAACAAAGAGCACTTTTAGTGCAGGAAGGGAACAAGTTCAATCCAAACTAAACCAGAAAGAACACCTGTTCAGTTTAATACTGGAAGACACACAAAAGCATTGCTTATTTGGGGTGAAACTGATGAAGCAATCTGAGAAGTTTCACCTTTGTACTCCTATTAAAGCATGCTTCCTAAAATTAAATTTCACTTACTCTGGAGTTTGTAGTTTGAGCCACTGAGCAATGTCTTCCCTCATTGTTATCAGCAAAGAAAAATGGGTAGTTACAGGCACAACCCACCTCCTTCTAGATCAGAAATCTAGATTCAATCAACTGGGTTGCAGGTGACAACTCCCATACATTGGCTAAAGGGACTGTGGCATTGTCCTGGTTTGAGGTAAACCAGAACCAATTTCTGTTCAGTAATTTTACATTTTTAGCTAGGCCTCTTAGCTAACTAACTAAACTCTGAAATTAACAATATATTATTCAGAGTACTGTTCACTCTCACAGTGATAAGACCAAGAAATGGTGCAGAGAGACCCTTGATTATACTTATTGCTATAAAAACAGGTAATTTCATTATTTGCCCCGTTGGAGGGTCACAAGCAGAAAAATGCAGAAGGGTCACACCTGTAGGGAGAAGCAGACAGGACAGGTGACCCAAAACTGACCAACTGGGTATTCCATCCCATCCGCATCATGCTCAGTATAAAAGCTGAAGGATCAAAGGGTCAACTCTCTTTCTTCAATGGCCGACATCCAAGGAGGACCCTGTCTGTTCATGTGCCTTTGACCCCGATCTGAGCATTCCTGACACCAATTCTGGAATCCAGCTCCTGTCCGAGTCCAGTCTGGGATTTTTCCCAATGCCTGCTGGTGACATGATCGTCATCCTGGGAGCTTGATATGGTTTTGTATATACTATATACTTTTTTCCCCCCTTGATGGTCTGTACTGCCTTCAAAAATATGAACCCAGATGATTTTTAAGATGTGAGTTTTTAATTTATCATCATGTTTAATTTTACCACAATGGTATAGACAGCCTATATGCACAAACATAACTGACTTGGTGCAGTTATTGCTTCATGATAAATGGCACTAAGTAAGCATGAAATAGGAGAGAAAATGATGAAGACTATAATTAAAGACAGAAGAATGAAAAATGTTATTCTTAAGAAGTGACTCCGAGATAAGAACACTACACTAAATTCCTTTCCCTCCTTTAAGACCAGCTATTTATAGTTGATAAGTGATTTATAAAATAGACAGGGCTTGAAAAAATGAGTACAATAGTCAATTCAACAGCTCCTGATGAACAAAAGAGCAGAGAGTTATCTCTATTGCAAGTGTTGCCCACCTGTCCAGCCTGTTGTCAGATGGTCTGTACTTGTTTTCATCAAAGACGGATGAATCCGATTCATTCTGCTTCCTCCGCTTTCCATCTGCACCACGTTTCCTTCCTTGGGACCAGCGAGATGGAGGCTCTTGTGGGCTAGCAGCAGACAAACCAAGACAATGTGAGCATGTTTGCTGGCTTGATTTTATTAACCTCTTTGAATCACAGAATAGTTAAGAGTTAGAAGGGAGCTTAAAGATTGTCAAGTTCCAACCCCCCTGCCATGGGCAGGGACACACCTCCCACTAGAGCAGGTTGCTCAAAGCCCCATCCAGCCTGGCCTTGAACACTTCAGGGATGGGGCATCCACAGCTTCTCTGAGCAACTTGTTCCAGTGTCTCACTGCCCTCACAGTAAAGAATTTCTTCCTAACATCTAATCTAAATCTCCCCTCTTTCAGTTTAAAACCATTACCCCTCATCCTACTGATACCCTCCCTGACAAAGAGTCCCTCCCCAGCTCTCAGGTAGGCCCCTTCAGGTACTGGAAGGGGCTCTAAGGTCTCCCCAGAGCCGGGAGATCCCCAGGATGAACAACCACCATCACCCCACGCACACATCATAGATTATTTACTAATTTTACTTCAACATATCAAGCTTAGCGACACTGTAGGCCTTAAGAGTTCCTCAAAGAGAGAGTCCCCTCGGAGGGAAACTCCGCGATCCGCACCCTGCCCCTCACCTCCCACCCTCACAGACAACGACGGCAACGGCAGACCTGGCCATTTACAGCTCTTCCCCCCCGCGGCGGGAGCTTCAGCCCCGCTTCTCTCCAGGCGGCCTGGCCCCAGCTTTGCTGCTGCCGGGAGACCCTCACCTCAGCGAGGGGAACATGGCGGACCCCAGCCAGCGGCCGTTGGGGCATGGGAGGCCACGCGCAGGTGCGGGCCCACCTGAGAGTCAGGGAGACCAAGCAGCTTTCCACCGTCCGGAGAGCGGGGAGGGCTGAGCGCCTGTATCCCTCACCTCGGTCCGAGGTAGTCCTACCTGTTGTCGGTGCCGCCGTGCGGGCTCCTGTGGCGGAAGGACATGGCGGTGGGAAGGGGGCTGGAGGGAGAACCGTGAGGCGCGGCGGACCGAGAGCAGCGGGAGAGCAGCCTGCCTGCTTGTCTGTCTGCCTGTCTTCCCGCTCAGCCCCTTCGCATCTCCCGCCAGCGCTGACTGACTCTGCCCGCCCCGCTCCGCCTCACTTCCTCGTGGGCCTCTCCATGGGGACAGGTACGCAGGGGGGAGAGAGTGGAAAGCACAGCCGCCAGCCTGCGTCCTTTCCCCGCTAACCCCGCCGAGCCGGATCCGCTGGTGGGCGCGAAAAACGTACACTCCCCGCCGTGGCGCCCCTGGCCCCAAGGACACTTATCTCTCACCCTCCCTCCCCCCCGCCGAGTCGGTGTAATGGTTTAGCCCGTCCCGCCCCGGGGCGTGTTGGCGGGAGAGTCGAGCGCGGCGGCGCGCGGTTTTGGCGCGCGCTGGCAGTGGGGCGGAGCCGGGGTCCACAACGCGGCGAACGGGCGGTCCGCGGTAAAGAACGACAACAGCAACAAAAAAAAGCCGGAACAAAGGGATAAATATAGAATCATAGAATCGTCTGCTTTGGAAAGGACCTTTCAGATCATCAAGTACAACCATCAACCTAACACTGACACCCCTCCCCCCCTCCCCCTTATCTTTTAAATACCTCCAGGGATGGTGCCTCAACCACTTCCCTGGGCAGCCCATTCCAATGCTTG
>VXBJ01007335.1:2153226-2181580 GCA_013400055.1 Nycticryphes semicollaris
CCCCTCAGCCTTCTCTTCTCCAGACTAGAAAGAGCCAGATCCCTCAGCCTTTCCTTGTAAGAGCGATGCTCCAGACCCCTAATCAGCTTTGCGGTCCTTTTACCCATCTTTTGTGGGTAAGAAGATAGAGGTCAGATGAAGATCCCAGATCAGCACAGTGACAACTGCTGAATTTTCTTCCACCAGAGATCACTGCTGTATTTTTTTTAATTTTATATATATATATATNTGTGCCAAACAACAGAGGGATGAATATGCACAGAAACTCACACCAAGCTCCCAGCAAAACTAACAGCTTCAGAAGTGGAAAGAAGAGTGCTCCCAGCCAGCTTGCCTTGGGAACCACACCAGGCCAGACCAAGAGTCTTCCGACAACAATTTGCAATGGCTTTTAGAAATTAAACAGCTTGAAATCCCAGCAGTTAGTTTACTATTAAGTTTATATAATTTTTTTGCATAATTTTGCTCAACTTCTCAGTGGTTTTACGCTTCTTTTCCCACTTGTGAATGTACTGAATTAAAATGTTTCACTTCTGCAAATTACACCTGCATTCTCATTTGTATGTACCTCAGTGACAACCTGCCAAGTATGTAATTAGAAGGGGTGTTTCAGCTGTTGAATAATGCTTATTTTGGGTGGAATGTCCTACATAACCCGTGCTTCTGGCTGAAATTAGCAGATTTTTAGAAGAGGTAAGGAGAACTGTGTTCACTTCCCACCAACTCACTGTTTTTTCCTTAAAGGTTGTACGCAGGTCCTGTACTTTTCCCCTCAGAGGTCTCTGTTGTAGGTGGTCTCCAAAGTGCCTGCCTTTGGGCCGTACCAGTTGGGCTGCCTCTGCGCTCAGTGAAACACTGAGATCTGAAAGTAGTGCAGCGTAAAGGAGTTACCTCGGGAGTTCCTTTCCCTTTGCCTGCTCTTACTGTAGTTGTACGAACTCCACTCGTGTTCTGTGTGGCATCAGCATAGACACCTGCGCTCCTGCAGGGAAGTCTGCTCTGCTAGCACCTCTCCTTTCCCACACGCTGCTGTGGGAAAACACAACCGTGTTCCTGAACCAAGGACAGGCTTGAAGTACAGCATAGGTTCAAAACACGTACAAACAAACTCCCTTCCCTGCAGCCTTGCTCTGAGATAAGGTGACTTGAATGGAATGTTTTCCTCAACACGTCCAAGCCAGAATAAAGGCTCTGTTTTGACTGAGGAGGGCACTGTTACTAATTAGAAGACCTTACAATGGTTTCTACATCCAGTGACAGCACTGCATGAAATGACTTTAGCAAACCTCAACCTCATCTGCTTCCCTTGTGCCTGCATAGCTTTTCCAAGCATAAAGAACCTGGATTAGGGAATAAATCTGCCCAAATTTTAACTGCTGCAGGCAGATTGGTTATTCTATTTCAAGTCTAGGTATCTTCAAACAAGAAATACAAGATCTTTTAAGGACTACTGAACTGTAAATACTAGGGATTTGTGTCCATAGATCTGCTGCAGGCCCAGTCCATCATAGGCAAAAGCTTAAGGGCTTTGACAGCTGAGTTTAAGTATTTCACAACAGCCTATTACTCTTACCTAACAGCTCCATCCTCCCCAGGAGGACACCTTTCTCCTGTCAGAATGAGGGTTCAGCTTCTCCTTTCCACTAGGTTACAATGCACTAAATTCAAGTTCGTGACAAGATGTCAGAATAGAAACTGAGAGGTTGGACACAAGTGAAGTTGTGAACTCCCTTCAATAGTTTCACATAATCTCCGAAGAGTCCTCCTTACCCCTTTTAGCAAGGGCTAAAAAAACTAAACCACCCAACCCTCTAAAACAAACACACACGGACTACTGAACCCGGGGTTTTCCTTTTGTCATGAAACTCTGAAAACACAACAGCAAAAGCAGACTAAAAGGGATTTTTAAAGTTAAAGACTTTAATTCTTCTGCATAAAGACAAAGTGCGGAAAATGTAACACACTCCCTTATTTACAGTCATTACAAATCACATGAAAGCATGCATGCTGGAATAACAAGGTTCTAAATATTACTTCTTTAAAAAGTGCTGTACAGATGTGTTCCTTGTATACACACTGCATGCTCAGTGGCCTGTGACTGAGCCACCCTTGCACTGGGTCACTAATACCTGAGTGCACCCAGAAATTATGTTTTTGAAGGGACTGGGAGTAGTTTCTGGAGAAACAGCTTACTTTCACATCAGCAGCACAAAGGGGTTTTGGCCCCTGGGGTACACTGCCAGCCCCACAGCAAGGCTGCTGTGTGTCATCCCCAGCACTGCCACAATCCGGCAGTGGCCTTACAAAAAGCCAAACCAAACTCCTGCAAAGAGACAGACATTTGTATCCCAGTACCCGCTCCATAAAATACCCCAAGGACTGTAAAAAGTTCTTGTAACTGGCACATGAATCGGGTCTAAACTCCCCTGTAGCCAAAGCCCTCACTTTGACTTTCTGAACACAGCGCTAGAAGGGCAAAACAAAGGAGAGCCTCTCTCAACACTAACGCAACCCTTAGCCTGGACACACCATGTCCAAGAGCAGCTCCAAACCTGTAAATACTGCTGCTCACCTCCAATTCCTGTAGGAACAGCAGGCACTGAACTCAGCCTCTTATACTCTTAGCAGTAGATAGGCTCTTCGGGTCAGGTTGCAACACCCATAAAAGCAATAACCAGGTATTTAGGCTGTGGTGTTTTTCTGTCACTCGTCCCCTTAAAGAGAGTAATCCTATTTTGATAAGCCATCTACCTTTCCTTTCTCTTCTCTCACTAGGCTTAGGTATATGCTAGCTTAATATATCTCAGAAAACAGTAAATATGCCAAATGGATGATCCAAAAGCTAAGAACAGTTTAAACACCGGAGAAAGGTTGAGATTATCTACATTCTTTTGAAGCAGTTCTTCAGGTTGGATGTACAGTTCTGGTCCAGTAGAGGAAACAGGGTTTAACTCCTTGATTTAAGGGGTGGCATTCTTCAGTTTGACTTGGCCCAATTCACCAGCAGAATATTAGCCCACCTTAAGCAGCATGATCTCTGAATGGCAACAGCGGGATCCATCAACTGAAGTAGCCTTTACAACATGATGCAAGTGCCATCTGTCATTGCAGGTAAAGCAGAAACACTCTCACAAAAGCTTTAAGGAACATCCATCATCATTGTAGTGCAGGATTAATGAAATCTGAAGTTTTACACTTGAGGCAGAGCTTGCAGAAAGCAATCTATCCGTAAGGATCTGGAGAAACCTGAACAGAAAGGTAGATAACCGCATTTTATAAACATCTAGTCATTAATAGCAAAACTTTACTCACTTCTACTGTAATGCTACAGCTTAAAAAAAATGGAACAGAGCTCGGCATATGGTGAGCACAGTAGAAGAGAAAAAGCCACATTACCCACACTAAAGAAAGCATTACAGATAGTTCAGACCCTTTGAGAACATAAGTTACTGGAAAAACAGAGTACTACATACCTTATATTCCTGAAATATTTGTCAAAGAGAAAAATGAAGCAGTTGAGCCTATCTTCCCCAATCCCTCACATCATTTTCACCTGAATGTCATTAATTCATAGAACACATTTTCCTCTCAATTCTAATTAATACATCCCTGCCATATTTTGAGTGTCCTACTGACCTTTTTTTTTTTCCTTTAAAAAGCAACCAGACTCAAACTTGTGGACACTCAACTGGCCTCCAAAACCAGGAAAAATAAATGTGGCTGTTAAAACCAAAATTTTCTTTTAACAAAACGGTGGGTAATGTGGAATTCTACCATGTAACCCTCTACCTGGTTTTCAGGCAACATTCACCTTCCACTGATGAAATTCCTACCATTTGAGAGTTAGAGCTCATCACATTTAAAAAAAACCACATTCAAGGCAGTGTATCTTTCAAATATAGATCTCTGCATCCCAGGAAACAAACGTGTTGCTTCACAGAGAAGCTATTTAACTCACTTTCTACATTTTACGTGTCCCAAAGATAGTTTTAGAATTACAATAAGTGATTGCAAACCCACTGAGTATATGCACTCCTTATTAGAGCCTTATTTACTACAAAGATAACTGCAAAGCAGCCACATATCAACTGACTACGTAGAAGACCAGAAAGGCATCTCTTACCTGCATGTTTCACCTGATGCTGATTGCACATACGCTGACTGTAAATCTCTTCCTCTTTCAGTGCAGATTTTATGTGACTGCACTAGTTTTCCAAGACTTGATCTGCTGATCTCAGACTATATCTCTATTCTTCAAATCATCTTCTGTCACAGGAGAAAGTCCTTCTTCTTCAATACTTATATATACAAAGAGAGACTAAATATTTTCAAATATTAAATTAACACTTCAGAAGAGTGAATCCATAATAAGTCTTATTCATGCTCAAAGAATTTAAATTAAAAAAAAAATCAATACAGTCACTAGAAAAACATCATTAGCATATTTTTTAAAAGCTCTATCTGCCTTTTCTTGTTATTGCTAGAATTCAAAACTTAAGGAGTGTAAAACTAGCTGTGCCAGATTCTTCATACAATGTTCTTAACAAGTGCTGTGAAGCACAAAACAAAACAAGTTTTATTATGCAAAATATTCCAAGATCACTATCAAACAGACACTTAGATCCCATTCCATAATATTTCAGAGTCTGCATTAAAAATACTTCGAATTTCATCAAATTACACAACAGACTATTGGCTAAAAAAAGCTGCCTGACTCAATATACTACCCCACCCTATTAACGCACCACAGAACTCTACAGCTCTACTCCGCAGAAATCTATTGCTCCAAATACAAACTTGTGGCTTCAAGACAAAAATATTAAGAGGCAGAAATGTCACTACTGAAATAACTACAAAAAATTGGCACTTTTGGGTGGTAAGATAAAATACATTGTTTTCTGGTTAAACAGGTAAATACTTCAATTTACTGAGTTTGAAATATTAGAACTTTTGATTAAGGTGCTTTCATTACACACAAGAGAATGGGATAAAATACTAATACAATAAAGGAACAAAAAGATAAACTGATCTGCTTAAACTGAACAGGTGCATTCTGTAGAACAATACTGCATAGGAGCTACTGAAACAGAATAAGTCAAGTAAGTAGTCAGCATGAACTCACCTTGGTATTTAAAGTTTCTTCCTAATTACTCTTTCTTCAGCACTTGCACTTCCCCATCCCCTTTCAGGATATTCTGACTGAGGTCCTTCCAATAAACTGCTACAAAGTTTAAGCCTACAAATAATAAAAATAACCCAAAGATCATGTAGCTTTATTATGGATTTTTTTTATACTTAAATACAGCTACAACCTGTTATTTACTCCAATGCAGATGACAACGTGAGAATATAAGGGCAGAATTTTACCACGTGGCATAAACATTGGCAAACCCATCCCTAAGAACATTAGTAGAAAAATCCACATTTACAATAAATCAAATTTACAAAAATTAGATTGAAATGCAGCAATAAGGCAACTATGCTTTTAACTTAATATGGGGAAAAAAGCCCGATTGATGAGCTGCATTGTATACCTCTCCAGCCTGGAGTCTGTATCTCCCCAAGTTTTGCTGTCAGGCAGAAAGAAGCTGGTGTTTTTCTGTTTCTGATTGTTCCATCCTGAAGAACAACTGGCTAGAATTGGGTCACTGCATAAAAACAAATACCATTGTTGTCAGCTACAAAACAACTCGATTTCTCAGGAGACAGGGAGGAAGCTTTCAGCTTCCAGGCTGAGGAAGTGAGAAGCTAGTAACAACCAGGGGGACCAATTCTGTAAAAGGCTAATGCTTTCCATAAGACAAAGAGGGTATTAAGGGGCTCAGCACCTTCCAGCATGACTTAATGGCAGAAGCAGCAGAAAGCAATAGAAAAAGTCAGACTGAAAAAAGCCAAGTAAACTCTAAAACCAAAAATAATGACCAAACATACCAGACGTTGGAGAAAATGTAAGGAGATAAAAAAGATAGTATTCAACAGTAAAGGAAAAAGATAATAAAAAAAAGCCAAGGATACCTTCACAGCACAAGTAATAAACAGAGAGAACATCATAATCATTATGGTATTTACCTTGTTATTTCTATACCAGGTTGTACTGTCATTACTTCGTCATTTTCACCAAAGGCTTCCCACTCTGAGCACTTTGAAAAAGCCTCTTGATGTCCTGATTCAGTAAGACTAGAAAGAAAGTGAAAAGGTCTGAAACCATGGACCTCTGTACCACAGTTCCTCTTAATTCTTCTGAAGATAATGGGGCTAAATAGAGAGAAAAAAACATACTTGTATAAACATTTTTATTAAGGTCAGTATGAAAAGCCTACTGAACCCTAAAAAATTTAAATAATTTCTCTTCTGGTTCTGACAAACTTTGTACAGAGTGAAACCATGCTCTTCCCTATAAAGCCTATTATTTCCCATTTACAGGAAGACTTCTTAAGCAGCAGCTAGGGAAGGGGAAAAAAGAAACATGATTAAAATCAAGTGCTATAGGAGTAGACAATTCTTAAAGAACTTAGAATAAGGTGTTAGCTTGAAAAAATCCACCCTTTCTGTTATCCTTGTTTTTTTTAACATTAACCTCACTCTGTCCCAGTTCCAGTGTGACCAACTCCTTTATTCTCTGTAATACCTGTAGTGAATGTAACACAGCAATCATTAAACTGGCAGCGAGTTTCAGTATTCACTGACAGATTTTGGAGTGCACATTGTGCTCCATTCCTTCACCACAACTTTCATCAACGTGCACACACTCTGCATGCCAAAAAGCAGAAGGCAGGGCACGTAAGAGGTATGGAAAATAACCATGGTAGGAGCCTAACATTGAGAACTACAACCTCTACAGCCGAAGTCAGGTTCCACAAGAAACCAAGAAAAACACATTACACACAATTCTACTAACAAAAAATAACCTATGTCATATCTTCTGACACTGAAGCCTCTTCACACCTTTGCAATGGACTGCTGTAAATCTTTGCTATCACACAACACAATTATTCTGGCATTATTTCCGTTCCTCATTAAATTGAACACATATTCATATAAAATTGAAACTATTAACAAAGGGAGGGATAAATACTAGCCATATTCCAGAAGTCAGTTCATAATATCAATCAGTTTGCAAATGGAGAATCATTTCATACCTTTCCAGTGTGTGGTACATATGCACATAATGGTTTTTGCTCTTTGAAATCACAGAGGAGTCAGAATTGTTCCTTTTTCTACGTTTCCAGACTGGAGAAGAATCGGGAGAAGAGGGTCTGCAAAAATAGAACGCAGATTTTACATATGCATGTTCTATCTGCGTTTAAATGCTTATCAGAGTTCTGCAAAATAACAGCTCATGCTACACAGAAAGATATGTGAGGTATGATTCTTCAGTCACAACAGAGGAAAAAAGAGAAAATGGCTCAAATTTTGCTAACGACTCCATGGTATTTTGAAAAGTGAACTCAGTAAGCACTGCACAAGAAACTTGGAAGCAGAACCATTTCCAGCTCCACACGCGTATCCCCAGATCAAGATATCTCAGTAAAGAGGGAAGTGCGTGAGGTTCTTCACTCAGTCTCCCTGCTGTTCTGCAGACAAAAGTAATACTAACTAAGGATGCTTCTGAAAAACATCACCTATTTTCAGCACTTGCCAACAGTGGTTAAAGAAAAAAACTTAGTACTCTGCTGTATTAGCAGAGAAGCTGAAAAAACACTGCATTTTTCTGTCACTAATCATGAGATTCTGTAATGCTGGCAGTTCTTCCACATTTGATGCCCTGTACCAGTAACAGGTTACATTCAACAGCAAAAGTGCAAAACTCCGAGTGTTAACTGCACTTCCTCATTAAACAATTCCTTAAAAGCCTGACAGTATCAATATGTACTGAATTATTTCAGTGAGTTAACCACAACAGTTGTATCTTGCACCTCTCCTGTGTGTAGTCAGTCAGCCTGCATTCGTCTTCACAGTCACTTCTCTTCTGCTTTTCATCAAACACAAGGGAGCCACAATCATCCTGATCTTTGCAGAACCATCCTTGGGAACTGCCTGAGGGTTCTGTACTACTAAAAACAGAGGAAAAAAAAATATTAAAATACTACCCATCTGGCTTACCACTTCAAGCAGAAAACAGTTAAGGTGCAGTTGATAGTTCATGTCTTACGACATCCAAATGGTGCAAAACAACTGCAACTTCTGCTGTAGGTCAACTACAAAACCATTTTCCCAGTGCAGTTACAAAGCTAATAGATTTCCACTTTTTCCTTACACTTTACCAGTCCAGACCTTGTAAAGTATTAGGTGGTGTCAGTCAAGCTAGCTTTGTTACAGAAATTCAAACTTCTGAGAAGATATAAAAACCATTCTATCTTGAACAAAGTTGCCACTCTTCTGCAGAGAGCACACAAATCTCTCTCTAATCTTCTTACGCTTCCCAAATCCTCTAACATTATTTTAGGAGAAAGGTGGTTCCAACATCATCAGAAAAAGCAGAGACAGAAACGTTATCGAGGTCACAGCAATCACTGAATTTCTGGTTATGTCTATGCCTTTCTAGAGAAATAATTTTACCCTCTGCTCATCACTGCAAGCATATGGGGGAAGGGAGTGTACTACAGACAGACTAAACGCCTCTCTCCCCAAAGCACCTTACTGGAGATTAATTTAAGCTAAATAATGGGAGTATCTTGAAGACTGACAGAATTCAAAAGGAAAACAAGGCATTCAAGGACAATTTCTGTGCCTGATCGCGTCTCTTGCTCCCAGTTAGGAATGCTCCAAAGGAAATAGTCCTCCTGTAAAGCAAGAGACTTGCTGACTAATTTCACCCATACACACACTGGCTGCAGATCCCAGGCTTCTTCAGCAGGAGGATCCCAGGCATGCAGTGCTATCTTCCACAGCCTGATCTGCTGGTCCCAGGATCTACGGCTGTACTTCTTGAACTTGTTAGGAGTTCGAGGATGAACTCCTGGTATTCGCTGATTCCTATAAATACACAGTAACATTTATTATTTCAAAACATTATTTTTGTTCTGAAAAAGAAATCCCCAGTTTATCAGATTACGCAGGCATCAAGGGCATAATAAATCAAATTTTCATACTTTTAAACACACAACTGAAGTACATATATTCTAAAATATTGTCAGAAAGAGACCACACAAGCAACAACTAACAATACCACACTGAGTAAGACCAGCACTCTGACTGCTGCGAGAAGCAGATCCCTACTGCTCATGGACAAATACAAAACAGAAGCAGCCTAACTCATACCCCTTTGACAGTATCCCAACCTCCAGCTACTTCTATCTCAGTTTATCCAAGTCAGTGTAGTTTCTTTGTACTTAGTATTGTACTGAGTCTGGCTGGGATGGAGTTAACTTCCTTCATAGCAGTCCCTGTAGTGCTGTGTTTTGGATGTATGGTTAAAACAGTGCTGATAACACACTAATTTTTTTGGCTGTTGCTGAACAGTGCTTGCACAGGGTTCAAGGCCTTTTTGGTTTTTTTCAAACCTTTTCTGCCCCATCCCCTCTTGCAGCCACTAAGTTGAGGGTGAACAAGAAGTTGCAAGGGGAAACCGCTGAGGCAGCTGACTCTAATTACCCAAAGAAATATTCCACACCATATAATGTCATGCTCAGCAATAAAAAACAAGGCAGAGGAAGAAGGGGAGGTATCTTCCAAAGCGGCCTCTGCTCAGAGACTGTCAGGGTACCAGCCTGCTTGTGGGAGGTATTCTTTCCCCATCCCACCAGGGAGAGGAAGGGAGCAAGTAGCTGTGTGGCTACTTGGCTGCTGGCAGGAGTCAACCCATAAGTATCTTCAGTAAACTTTTATTCCACTGTTGTCCAAGTGTTATTACAATAGGGATTGCTGCAATTCAAAACAGCGTTTGTCTTTTGGGATTATAAAAAACAAAGTACCCCCACTCTCTGGGTGAAATGTAAATTATATGAATTTCCACTGAATTGACATTGGGCAGACACTGTAACAATGCTGTCTGGTACTGTTCAATGGCTGGAAGTGTTATTTCTTACTTTGGAACTTCTTTAATGTATCTGTCATAAGCCAGGGTATTCTTTCCAAAATTGATCTGTTTTTGTCTTCTCCTCAGAACCACTTCATCTGTTTCCCTTTCAGCTGGATTAGCAGAAGCACTTGAAACAGAGCTTAAAAATAAAAATTAGAATTAAGTTGAAAAAACCCTAATAGCTTTACAACAAGTGGTATAAACACACAGTTTAGAACTGCATGTATTATTACTCCGGTAGAGACCACAACTCTTGCTTCACTGGTTTACAGAAGGGAAAGTTGTGCTAACCAAATGAATCACTTCAACAAAAAAAGAGTAGGTTTTGCACGTTAATGCAATTGCTCAGGTTTGTAACAAGTAAACATCCACCAGAGGGTACTGATGCTAGAGCTGCTTTACTAGAAACATATAGCTAATCATACAACAAGCAAATCAAAGGACAGTGATTACTGCATATAACAATCTCCTAATGTAACCATGGAAGACCTTAAACTCAATAAAAGGAAGATGGATAATACAAAGGAAGCTAACTTGAATTATTTCTTTCTGTAATCCTCAATGTTTGGTTTTCTTTTTTACTTTTTGCTACCCAGTATTTTCTCTCATGGAGAACTTTAATGAATATGTAATTTAAGCTGAAAAAGAAGATAACGAACATAAATTAGCTTTTCAGACAAGACTTCTCAGTGCTACTCCCTCCTTAAGCTTCCTTCAGGCTTGATAATAAAATGAAAGGCTGTGTTTCAAATCTTCATTGATGTATGTAAAGTAGTTGGAGATCATCAGATGGCTATTTCTAAACCAATGTAATGGTAATTAAGAATTAATCAATACTTACTTTGTCATTTTTTTATTCAATGTCCTCACTGTTTTGCCTTCTTCAATTCTGTCTTCCCAGTCGGTGCAACTAGAAAGAGGCCTAGAATATTCTGGTGGTGTAGAGCTGGAAAACAGGGATAACTTGATATGAACATTTGATGCTCATAGTGTATTTAATGAATAGAAACTTCAATAGTGGACAAAAACAGCTCCACAGCTGTAACACCATCAGCACACCCCTACTCTATTTCAGTTCAAAGTCAAACAAATTAAAACATTTCAGCACAAGTTGCCTTCAGCAGTGATGTAAGATTATCAGCTTCACTTTGCAGGAAAAGACAATGCTCATGAAGTGAATTCCATGTCAGAACATAGACCTGACCATCTCTTAAAATACTCCCAGCTCAGCCAATGCAAATGCTTCTCTATACTACTTGAGGACTTTCTCAATACTGCCATTCCACCAAACAGCACAAGAAATTACTCGAGGTCAAAAGCATCGGTCTATTCACTGGTCTCTGTCATCAGCTGAGGCCTTTGTAAAGGCCAGGGGAGATACTTAAGAAATAGAAAAACGCCAAATCACATCAGCAGAACTAACACTTTCCCAACATATCATTTCAACAATGTAAACTCTACTGTGTAAAGCCAAAAAGGGAGCATGGAAGCTCTAACTTAAATAATCAGCTGGATCACTGATGTTCTCCGAGTGAAGAATCACTTACCAGGCCCCTTGTTAACTTAAAAAAAAAAAAAAATAAAATGAAAATTGTAGAATGCTGTAATATTCTGAAGCACTGGAAGCGTATTGTTTTATTCTGTTCACTTCTTTCAACGTTAGTGCCTCAACATTTAATATAAGTTATATAGAAGTAGGTTAAGCTTATAGGCTTACTTTCCCTAGACAGATGAATCTATTTCCATATCCACAGATGAATCTATTATCCATGCTGCCAGTGTCATTTTAACACATGACAAGGATTCCACACTATTCCACATCTACTCAGCAAAAGAAACACAAAATACTGCTAGCACATCCAGTTTGACTCACAATCATAACATACTGTTACTATTTTCTATGATAGCACCAAAGATACAGAAAACACTCCTGAACACAAGGTCTTTCCTAAGCTCTTCAAAAGATTAATTTATTAACTAAAGCAATATTAAACATGGCATCAGAAATTACAACTGTCTTCATATAACGTAATACTTAGAAATGTATATATTATACTGAAAAGTTTTCATGGTTTCTAGTATGAAACTTTTCTAACTTACATCCTACACAGTTTTCTGCAGATAGCCAAGCACTCATCACTTTTCATACTTTCAGTCATACAGTAAGATACCAATCTCAACCACTTCTTCCACCTGAGATCTTTAGTCTAAAATACCCAAAACCAAAGCAAAATACTCATGGAACTACCAACCTATAAAATTTGATACCATCTCAAATTGTACTTGGTACTGGACTACAAGAAAAAGAATCTTCACTAAAAACTGTAGTAGAGCTGAATATACTGAGCACACTGTAAAGTAAAGAGACGAACATGGTTTGCCCACAGCCACACATAAAGATGTGTAAGTAAAGCATAAAAAGTAACAGCATATTGCTTCAATTGAAGTTTTATACCAATATTGAAGATTTCAGCAATAAAGACCTGAACTACTACACCAGTAGGTACCATTTTTCTCTTTCTCATGGAATACTTGCTAATATATGTCATGTATTTCAATTATTCAAATTGAATAGTCTACTCTGCATAATGCAGGTATCATTTGCTAACTCTGCTACTGCATTATTAGAGAACACTTAATTATACCCGAGGTTTTGTTGGATTCCTGAAGAAAAGAGT
The DNA here is from genome assembly GCA_013400055.1 of Nycticryphes semicollaris. Taxonomy (NCBI): domain Eukaryota; kingdom Metazoa; phylum Chordata; class Aves; order Charadriiformes; family Rostratulidae; genus Nycticryphes; species Nycticryphes semicollaris. The sequence goes on from VXBJ01007335.1 coordinate 2,165,926, forward strand.
GCAGCAAAGTGAAGATTTAAATAAACTTCACATTTATTCCGTACCTCTCCAGCCATTGGCCTAAATGGCTACAGTGGTATTCATCAAACATCAAAGAACCTGAATCATTCCAGCTTGTGCATTCCTGTTCTTGATGCCAGCAGCATGGATGTTGCACAGAACTAGAAAATAAGAATTTTCATCAGAAATCAAGCCACTGGATTCACCGAACATTGCCTATACAAGACAAATATGGACCATCTAAGTATCATCATTTATAATTAAAAAATGCCTATCTGGCACAGGTATGTGATTTGTGCCAACTTACTCATTCAGGCAACACTAACTTAAGAACGGTGTTAGGCAATGCAATTGCTGAGAAGAGGTCTTTGGCTAATGTAATTAAGACATCAGAATTTTAAAATAAGCTGTTAGTATTTAGACAACCAAACGTATATGCTTTATCTATCTGCAAATAAAAAAAAAAGGGGGGGGAACCCAACAACTGAAGACTATCACCAGTGTTTATGCAACTGCTGACACGTGCCAACATTCATAGATTCTGTCAGCAATGCATTATTTGACATTTATATACCATCCTATTCAGCACTAAACTCATGGAACAAGCAAATACAGAAACATCACTTCAACACAGGAAAACAGCATGCCTAAGGAGGAAGAGGTCAAATGTTTATGGGGAAGTACTTTTACACAGGCAATTCTTTACCAGACACAGTGGAGTCCTCACCAGTAACCACAGGAGAAAGAGCTAGAGTGAGGCCCTGGCAACATGCTGGAAGGACAGTAAGAAATTGCTTAAGAATCAAGAGTGGTAGTTCTGGTGGCTTTGACATCTTAGATGATGGGTTACTAACCAAAACACTGTCACAGCATCTGTTCTGCTAACATCAGATCTGGCTTCTGGGCTAATGGCCACACCTGCAGGTCAGCCACAGCCTGCCTCAGAGAATGACCACGTACTGCAGGCTCCACACAGTAAATATACCCTTGTTGTGCATGCGTGAGTAAAGAGTAAATATACCGTTCTGTACGTGTGAGCTCTCTATACTTTTTAAGTCAACAAGTAGGAGGGAAGGAAGTGTTTTGTTATTTTAAGCCTGGACTAACAACCTATGTTTTCTTTTGCTTCCTCCTCTACCCTGACCGGCTTTGGGAGTTCCCTGCTCCCTGAGGGCTCAAAGTTATTAACGCACAAATAGCTAACTCTGAATCACGGATCTAGGCAAAAGGACTCTTTCAACACACTTGCTTTTTGCAGAGGCAATGTATGGATAAAACCCTTCTCTAACCACCTCCAACAACGATGATTCAATTTAAAGACTTGAAAAACACAGAGAGGAAAAAAAAATAAAATCACACAACACGTAGCACGTATTAAGTATAACGCTATTTGAAAATCTAAGGGAAAATGCTAGCTTAAAAATACTGCGGTGTTTCGATACCCGCAAGGCTTTGCACTCCCCGTCCGCTCCGGCGCCAGCCCCCAAGCAGGGCCCAGGACCCCAGAGCACTTTATCTGAGCCACTTCATCACGCCAACCCTTGCACTCCAGTCCAACTCCTTCCCCACTGTCAGAAGACAGCGGAGCCGCCTCGCCCGGCGAGGAGACTCTCTCAGGGAGGACAGGCAGCGCCACACCCCCACCCGCCCACACACACCCACGCCCCCAGAGCTCCAGCAGCTCTACAGAGGGAGCAATACCCTCCCCACTACCCAGCCACTCCGGCCCTCCGCGGCCTCTCTCACCTGTGTAGCCCGCCCGGCTCCCCGCCGCCGCCGTGGCGCGGCAGGCCCCGCTGCCCGCCAAACATAGCCGAGGCGAGCAGCTCCGCCGCCACCGAACATGGCTGCGCCCTCGGCGCAACAAGACGCAGCGCGCAGGTGCGGCCTTTCCTCCGGGGAAGGGGCCGTGCCGTGGGCAGCGCGCATGCGCGGCAACCCTGCCCAGCGGGGATACGCGGCGGTAGCTGCTGCGCATGCGCAGCAAGGGCTGCTGGGTAGGTGTCAGGCCGCTACCGCAGGTGGAGGGGGGTGGGAATAAACGTTGCTCTTGCTAAAAAGCCGGTGAGGGACGGCGGGAGGAAGGCGTCGCGTCCTTCTGGCCACGCTGCCCTGAGGCGGCAGGGTGCGGCTACCCTCACGGCCTCCCACTCGCCCAGCCCGCGGAGCACCAGGCCCATGCCGCCCGCAGTTCTGGCCAAACCCCAGCCCTGGCCTGTGACCCTGACCTCCATCATCAGCCTTGTTTGTCAGGATTTGAATGAGTTCATTGTCTGCGCCATGTGAGTGAAATCAGCTCGGCAAAGGTAGCAGATGGGTGCCATGACGCGTGCTCCGGAGAAACGTGTTTCACATCAGTGGAATACATGACCTTCCTCTGCTGCCTGTGCTTGTTAACATACCTAAGTAATGCCACAATAAAAACAAATTACCTGTTGTAGGCAGGGTGCATCGTTGCTACGTGCCAATGCTCCCCTGGAAAGACACTTCTCCAGTCATCTGCTGATGGCGTGACATCCAGTGTCACTCTTTCCCTGTGATGGCTATGGAAAGTACTTGTTCGGTGGTGGGGTTTTTTTTCCCCAATATACACACAGAGATCTTACACACCTCTTTTAATTTATGCAACCCTCTGTATTCGGGTTATAGTAGAAAAATTCATCAAAGAACAAATCACCAGGACCACCTTCAGAAGGATTTAAGTCCTCTTTAATATTTAATACTTTAATATTAAAACCAGAAGCCTTACATAAAATCAGTTGTATTTTTATCCAGCTCTTCAGAGAGTTTTAAGATTAACTACGTTGTATTCATTAAGCCTTTTCCATAAAGGCTATCCAAATAATACTGTCCATTTTAAAACAGGTACACTATCTAGGTTAAAGTAAAAACAAAACAAACCACAAATAACAAACCCTTGGTATATCTTTGGAAGAAAACATCTTGTAACGCATGTAAGACCTTGGGTATTTATATCTCAACTCTTTAAGTATCTCAAAAGACAACATTTCTCAAGAAACGGCACTCAGAACTTTAGTCAGTTATGTCTTACTGAGGTTTAGCCTGACTGGAATGGTACGTAGTCACAGTCTACCAAATTTCAACACAATAAAAATACTCGTACTGAAGAGATCACATTTTGGTTTCAAGTTATGGCAAGCCTCATGGTAAACAACTGCATTCGTATAATGGAATCAAAGTATGTCCTGCTTTGACAAAATGCCCCCCCCCCCTTTTTTTTTAAATGATCAGCAAACTACGTTAACCTAAAACGTCAACAGATAACATATTTTGCCAACATCTTCTGGAATGCTATCGTTACAGAAATAACACAACTGTGAAAATAAATAGTACAGCCACAGCCTATGTTTTGGGAAAAAAATGTTCAGATGCAGCACAGAGGAAAATTCAGGCTACACAAGTAAACATACATATGGGGTATTTACACTGACACTTTGAACCCACATAGATTGTCTTATTGTAATGACATTACATTCATTCCTCAGGTTACTAACATTGCCTACCCAAAAGTCAATGATTGTGGAAAAGCATACATGCAGCTGAAAAAGTAACACAAAACCACTAATCATTCAAGGAAATTAGTTAAGTAAATTCTTTAGCCCATCACACTACTTGGTTCAGATTTTTTTCTTAGAAAAGTGCTGTAAAAGGATGGATTCTGAACCCTATCCTTATGTTTGAGAAACGTACCAAGATTGGTTGGGAGGCAATGTATTTCTTTTTACTGCCAAGAGAGATGTTTTCAAGAAACAGCCCTACATATAAAAGTGGTTCTTCGAATGGTGACAGGAAGGTATCACAAATACAAATACCTGGTTTTGTACTATTATTTTTGTGTTCAGTGATTTTAAAGACAAGTAAGCTATCAAATGACTGCACAGGGAGAGGTCCCAGCTTCTCCTACTGTCTGTAAGAAGCATATGTCATACAGATTTTTAACCAGTTGGATCTCTAACACAGCTTTTTAAGAAGCTTACAGCTTTGGAGGCATGCCAGATTGAGAATTTAAACTTGGAAAAAGATTGCTTGTTTTAAGGAATTTAAGACAGACACTATTATTAACAGAAGTCATAACTTTATTTTGGTAATTATTACTAAGTTTTCTAAGAGGCACTTCTGTGGATAGAACACTACCATTAAAAGATGCAAGAGTTATGACTGTTACTTTGTCATACTGTTATATTGTCAAAAGTAGTAAGATGAATAAAAGCAAAATTCCACTGAAATGAAAACTTTCAATCAATTAAAAAGTAGATCGCTGTGAAGAACACCTCCACTGCACAAGCAGTTAGGAGACTAAAGCTCTTAATGCATGAGATACTAATGGCAACTGACCTACTTGTATAAAACCATCCGCAACTACATGTATCTGTTGTCTGAGTTTCTCAAAGCCTTTAAGATTTTAACTTCACACATCTTTACAATAAATATTTTTATTCCAAGCAGGAAAAGAGTTGGGTGACTGTCAGGAATTGAATGAGTGTCAGTGGCAAAACCACAACTCAAAAATCCTCCCCTCTCTTCTACAACCATTTCAAGGACCACATGCCTTGTACCCGTGTCACAATGTATAAACTTTCCAGAAGCAAATGGAACAAACCCCTTATTTGTAAATGCTGCTGTGTAATGAGGAGGTGCCCGTCAGCTGACACCGCCCAGCCCTGTAAGAATCTTACAAAGGTTAAGAATCACTGCAGAGACCATTTCAAACTTCCAAACAGTTTTCCCACAGAGGTACTGGAAAATATTTTCAATTTAATCACTGATCAGCTCCTTGATTTTTTATTGTTTTTCAGACTTGTCGACAAATCTGTCTGAAATTCAGGAAGTCAATCCTACGCAGATGAGGGACCCTTTGGGAAAGGGAGACAAATCCAGTCCCCGTGTCAAATTTCCGCTCTATACAATCCAAAACATGAAAAACAGAATAATCACCCTTACTAATAGGTAGTACAGATAATTGCATAGTAAATGTTGTACATGTAACAATTGAGATATGCTCAAACAATTACTGTCCTTAAACCCAGTTTGGGCTTTTTAAAGTGCATATTATTAAAACTGCCCAAACAAAAAAACCCAACACCAACAACATAACATATATGTTAGTTCTCAAATAATCCTGTCTAATCTGTTCTTTTTTCCTTATCCTTCTCCAAAACATGGCTTGCAGTGACATTTGTAACCATCTCCTGGCTGGCTGGCTCTAACTGCAGTTCAGTGCATTCACCGCTCTACCTGTAACTAAGCTGAGACTACTGAAATCCCTCATGGCTCTGATTCCAGTACTGTATCATTTTTAACATCCTATTCCTGCAGTTCTGCCTACCATGGTAATCAAGGCATTTTCAGTTAACTGCTGTGTGTCATCTACACTAGTGATTAGATGATAAGATCTTATAAAATAAGATCTGATTACACAGGTGGCAGTTATTAGGGCTTTTAATCTCCTAAATCAAAGCATTACCACCTTCCTTCCTCTCACTCTGTGACCCAGCTCTCTGCCTGAGGTTAATACCCCTCCTAAGGTGGACAAGGCACGCAAGCAAATACCTGCATCTCAGCCCCAGCAATGCACAGGTCAGTGTAAGAAGACAAACACGCTTTCTGAACAGCTTGAGGCTTTCCACCCATCAGTATGCCACGTAACTGGTCACTGGAGAGTGTGATGGACAGCTAGAACACTAAGCACTCCGCTTAGGTCTAGAAATAGGGCTCTCTTAAATGTATGGAAAACGCTTTGATTTTAATTTACAAATTATTCTGATGCAGGGCAGATCAAGCAGCATGCATCAGTACCGTATGAATATTAAAACAGCAAGTACCACTTGTGATCAGCCTTTGAATTGCAAGGCCGAAAAGCTTTTGTTAATGATGGTCAGTCTTGAGGCGTCTACCATGGCAACTTGTACCTGTGATACTGGCATCTCTGTCAGGGGAAAGGTTACCCCTCAGAAAAAGCTCACAGGCTTTGAAATAGCTAAGCATTCTTTCATAGCATTTAGACACGTTCTGATGTTTGCTGTGCTCCCTTCAATTGCATTAAAAAAATAAATAAATCCATCTCCTAAAAGAACATCAAAACCCTAAGCAATGTAGCTCCTGGAAACCGATAGATTTAACAATGCATAGCATTAGCAATGTAAGTAAATGGGGTAAGTTTCTGTAAGAATCTTCTGTTATTTGAAATAAATACAGCCATCAAAAATTAAACTAATGGCAGATTAATGCAATAAAAGGTCCCTATGGGAGTTGTACGTCTTCAGGGATTGAATTCCTTAGTCTACAGAAACTGATCCCCTCACTAAGTGTAGGGGACCTGCAGAAGGAACGCAACTGGTCCACTTGTTTGGTAACACTTGCAAAGATCAGTAAGAGCTTTACAAATGAATTAAAAAAGAACAAAAGTATCAACGGAGTCTAATCGAAGTAGTTTTCTCAGTTAGCCCTTTCCTAAAGAATCAAAACCCAAGTTAAATTTTAAACTTTCAAGTTATAACATAGGTTAAATTCTTTAAAAGAGAATAGCACTGCAAATATAAAAGGATACACTTACTCCATCCAAGAAAGCAAAATATGTTTAAAAAAAAAAAGTATCCAGAAACTGACATCTGATGAATAAAACCCAAAGATATCGGTAAAAGTGGAGAGGAAATGAAAAGATCCACATCTGTTTCCAACACTGTAAAAGAAACCTTTGGATTTTGTACCCCTGTAGAAAGTCAAGTCTCAAACAAATAAGCCTTTTAACAAAATTCATTATGAAATGCAATCAAATTTAAAAAGTTAAAACATACCCAAGTACTATTCATCGTATTATGCAAACATCTAAGATGCAAAATTTGGCTCGGCAAGTGGGACAAGGCACTTGGCTCGACAGCCAGGTCTCTGGGTGCTGCTGGTCCTGTCGGCTGGCAAACCACTTGCCCATGCAGGTGAGGCACCACATGGGACGGCAGTAGCACTGCTGGCATTCCCCTTCGTTTGGCTCCTGGCAGTTCTTGATGAGCTTGATGTTAGCGATAGTCTGCATACACCCTATGCATGGCTCCAGCTCCTGAAGGAGAGGAAAACCATCAGAATTAGGAACTGCACAGAATGGTTTCTGTTATCACTCTTCACAGGCGCAAGCACAGCAGGAGCCTGAGTTGGGCAGAGCCCCAAGGGAGAACTGTCCCACCAGAGGACAGCAAATGCATTCAGTCTCCAGAGCTGTGTTTTATTAGAAGACCCTCTAATGAACAGTAAAATACCTCTTTAAACAGAAAACTCAGAACTGTTACATGAGACTGATTAAACAAAAGCCACTGAAAATAAACCTTTCTCTGAAGAGCTCCACCTGTTTCCAGAGCACAGCAGCCAGAGCAAGGTAATCAAGCAGCTGTCTTTACCTTTCAGACATATCATTTTTCAAAAAACATACCAATATAAAGTAAGGAAAATAAACAATATTTTTTTTTTTTTACTTATTACAGCAAATGGCTGTTCCTGTCTTCCATCTTTGTAAATGAAAGACATAAATACCAGGAAATCAGGGCTCTACTTAACACAAAAGGCACTCATCTTGAAGGGCCAGAAATTGACTTAATTCTTTGGGGATAATATTGGAATAATTAGTACTTCCCCACCATTAATTATGCCACATGAACTTGCAGTTGCACATAGGGAGACCATCTTGCTATGAAGTGTTTTACAACTAATCAACAAGAATTAGCATTTCCCATGTATCTTCCAGACAAAGTTCTCCCAGAATCCTATTCATCCTGCTACCAGAGTGACAAAAAGCAGCTCGATTTTGTCATCTCTACTTCCCACCTCCTGCGTCTCTTCTCTTTAAGCATCTGTTCAACCACACTGGCAGCTTGACTGCGGAGTGGATCCAGATGAGAACTACAGTCATCTTTCTTTGCCTCTTTTCACCTTGATTATTTCTCCAACCAGTTTCACGGCAGAAAAAGTCTCACATCAACAGGGGGATGAGGAGAGTGCAGGAAGCAGGACTGCTTCTTTCAGAAGCTGTATCAGCTTGAACTTGTGAAATTGGGGTTTATCTTAGCTTTTAGGCAGGGAAAACTCTAGCACAGAAATTGCCACTAACCTTTTCAACTTATTCAAGGAAATTCAGAATAGGGAAAAATCCCATGTTGTATTTTTAATGTCCATATCATAATTTCTGATGTTATCACTCAGTGTCAAACCACAGGTCAGTACCTCAGCTGACACTTAAATATGTCACAAAATAAAAGCCCTGCAAGGAAGCAAATCTCTCACACGGATAGTACCTTCTTTTTTATTTTGAACATCTCTTTTCTCGATACACTGGCACCGCAATCAGAATGTACAATCACATGATGTGCAGACTTACCGATCCAATTTTATTTTAGCCAGTTCAGGTAACCTTACAGTGAAGACAACACACAAGCTACATGACCCTACCAAAGCTATCAAGTACCCACTGCATCAGCTGGAACATCTAATACAGACTGACTGCAAGGTCACCACAACTAGTTTAATTAGTTACCTCTGGTACATTGAGCTCTAGTCATACTTCTTTGTGTGCAAGTGCAAGTATAACAATGACCAGGTCTCTGTGAATATTACTGAGGGCAAGACTCCAGGGTGTTATTTACAATTAAAATAACCCGAATTAAAAATCTTTAATTTATTTCAGCAGAAGATCCAGCAAAAGCTGGCTGTCTAGAAAAACAAGCTGTAATGGAGTGAACTGCCTAAAGAACAGTAGCAGCAGCTGTGATTCTAGCTCCCCAGAAGCCTTTTGGAAATGATGAGGTTAGATTCCAGATGTTTTCAAGCACAGTTTTTATGGAAATTATTATAAGGGACTTTATTCCATTATGCTATTTGTCCTGTCTCAGAAATGTAATACTCACAATACAGGTCATCTCCTCATAGAAGGCACAAAAGCAGCACCCAGGAACTATGGTTATTACACGTTTACCGAAATGGAAGGTGAGCCCTTGTGATGGCTGCACCCACCCTGACTGAAGTGAACAGCCCTTTGGTTCAGGCATCACCGACGGGGGTCCTGACTGGAGTCAGCCCCGCTGTGCAGGCCTTGAGAAACTGTGGGAGGCTGTATCTTCTCAGGATGTTAAGGAATTTAGGCTATGTCTTACCAGGAGCTAACAGTGCCAGCCTGAGATGGAACTGGGTGAAACTACAAGTGCTACAGCTGAACACCCTCACCAAAGGGGAGTTTGACTATGAATCAATCACTTTATGCTACCAATATCTGTAGCACCCCCCAGAGCCTGTGGAGCTCTCCTGCACAGCAGCGATCTCCCCATGGGTAGGATGCCTCTGAAGGTTACTCCTTGAGGACTGGAGATCCCTTACCCAGCATCTGTCTTCTACAGCGAGGTAAGCGACATTTTAATATTAGATATAAAGCATATTGTATACAAATGAACTTAATCATTAGAAGTGGAGTAAGTAATAGTGTTTGACTGCCATATAATTACTGTTTAATAGCCATTTAATTACTATTAGAATACTGTTTAATCAACACCTAATAATAATTAATAACTATTATTTAATCTTCATTCTGTCATTATTTAATCAGTGTTTAATAAAACCTTTTGGTTAACCCCAAATGACGACTTCTCTTAATTAGCCTGCAACAGACCTAAGTAAACAGTTCAGGGGTTGGACTAGATGATCTCCAGAGGTCCCTTCCAACCCCATACCATACCATTCTGTTATCAATTACAAAATAATCACAGGCTCACCTATATTGAAAAGTATAATTATTACAGTGAACAGAAAGTCTTACCTGAGTGCTTGGAACAGGATACGTCTGGTTAATTTCCACCAGAGATGTAAAGGTTTCTAGAAATAAATCACTAAGGCTTTGATGGATCACAACATTAGCAGCATTGCTGATGGGAGCACGGAGCTTTTCTCGGAGCTCTCCATACTCTGTGGAGTTCAACCTGAAGAAGAAAAGATGGAACAAAATGTCACCTTAATTAGGCATTCAAACACCTTGCTAGTACATTGTAGAGGTTAATATCAGAGATTAACCTGCTCTAAGTGAACCTGCTTGGGCACGGGGACTGACTAGATGATCTCCAGAGGTCCCTTCTGATCCTTGTCATTCTGTGATAGGAGAAGTGAATCCACAGAAAAGCTACTTAGGTTGGTACATACTAGTCAGAATAACTACATAGTAAGCATTTTGTTTTCTTTTGCTGTTTAGTTGCTGTTGGTTTTGACACAACTTAGACAACAGAACAGCTGTCCTCCATTTCTGTCAGACTGCCAACAGGATATGCAAAAGAGTAGCTGAAACATCGCTCAAAAGAAGCAATCAGCAGGAACAAAAGCAATACAGGTACATAAATCATGCGTTAATTGTAAAGTACTACATGCACAGTTTCTGTATACCTTTTTAATGCCTATTTACATAGGCCATATCTAAATTCTAAACTCCTAAGAACAAAAATCAAATGGCATGTATCACATAGTGATATAGTACATGTACGTACCAGAAGAATATCAATCAGTATCAGTTTCTGTGATTTTTATGATACAATTTTAGATAAAACATGAAATTTCACAAAGATTATGAACAGCTGCTGAACGTGACTTACACTTTGATTTAAGGCTGTAACAAGCTCCGTTTCACACCACATTTCTTCCACTAAAGTGAGTCTCTCAAAGTCAGGCCCACAGACCTCAAGTGGCACATGAGACTGTAGTGACACACGACTGTTGTTACCCCCTTTTTTACATAACAGTTCTGAACTGTAGATTCACAACTCCCCAGCTCAACATTTCCACTCATTAAACAGCTTTCATGGAGAACCCCTAGCAACATCACCTGAAATTTCTCATTCTTCCTACCAGCCGCTGACTTCCCAGAGCCCAGCACAATGAAATACTGGCTTAGCTTTAGCTCCCAGTGGTGTCCATTGTTTTATAGGATTATGCTGTTTGTTAACAAATATTATCTGTGCAAATAAAATAACAGAGACCTTTGTATCCAGAAGAAAATATCACCTTGAACACGCAACCTGCCTACACAAAAGCATTTTTCTTCCAGAAACATCCCACTAGATCTAATTCTGATTCTGGATATGTACCACAATCATACATCCTTAATAGGGGAGTTTTGTCCTATGGCACTTTTCTTAAATCCTGTGTGGCTGCATTTTAGCAGAAATTTATTATTTCTGACACATCTTATTGCAGGAACTTTTACACAGGCTCCTCAGTGCTGTTCTGCTTAGCCACAAAATAAAATTTTGGAGATTGGACTTTTCTTCCCTAAAAGGAATTGCCAAAGCAGCAATGATTTTATCAGCGGGGGATGTAGTTTTATTGCTCTGGCACTGAAGCACTTACAGAAGAAAATCGTTAGTTGTTTAATACTTAAAGTCATTAGTTGTTTAATAGTTCCTTGTTCCACACCCTCGCAGGACTATAAAAGTTTTCTCTTTTCTTAGGATTGTCATGCTCTCATTCTGAGCTCTGTTCACTGGGATGTCCAAGATAATCACCTTTACACCTTCCTGCTTGACAGGACCCTTCTGCTCACCTACAAGTCGGGTGTTCTGCCTGCTTTTAAATACCTAGTAAATAAACACTGCCAACATATAAATTTACAGCAAATGGACACCCAAATGCTTTTTCAAATATATAGTTTTAAAAGCACTAGCATGCCTTTGTGGACTCCTTTTAACAATACAACAATAACAACAAAGGCTTTAGCACCATTCTAATTGGTGTTACAGGTTTCTGCCAGAATTTGTACCTTTGCTGAGCTACACAAAGACTGCTGAAAAAAATAGCATGGGGCTTTGAAAACAAGCCCTAGTAGTTCACGGCACATTTGCTATGATTTACTGCTACAAAACCACACAAATCATAAATGGACTGCTTTAAGGGCAGTTAGCCTGCAGGAGCTCAGCAGGAACTTTTCTGAGCAGTGACAAAATTGTAAGACTTGAGCAGAAGGTAAAAAAACCCCAATAGAGTCAAGGGTGAACAACAGCCAGTTTTAGAAAAACAACTATTTTTCCTCCCCCCAAACTTGAAAGACCAAAGATTCTCCCTTTCCTTCTTGTTCTTCATCTCTCACCTACGTTTTTCCCATTACTTCTTTCTGTCTCCAGCACAATCTTCCTCCTGAGAATGGATCAAACAGGGCAGTCCCTCTATTTAACCACTGTGCGCTTGACACTGTAGGGGTATTAGTCTTTCTAAACAACCTTTCTTCACTACACTGCATGGCAGAACCTCTGAACACCAGGCAGGGAACAAAAAGGAAGGGACAAGACCCCAAGGAGTCTGCAGGTCTGCCACAAAAGCACTCTATTAGCACCATCAAATAGTATATACAAACACAACAGGGTAGTTGTTTTACCGGATATCAAATGCTTTCACGTAGGGATTAATACTGGCAACACGGATGGTGAGGAACTGCACAGGCATATTAGAGTCTGGGGTGAGTTCATGCTGTCTGGAGTCTGTCACCGTCAGATGAATGTCCTGCTGCTGGGCAACATGTAAACAGTAGGTGGTCACTTTAATCACCCACGTGTCCGTAACGATCACCCTTGCTCCTGGGGCTCCGGTAGCAAATTTGTCGATTCTCCTAAATTCTGTATTGATGGAAGAAGCTACTGCCCTCCAACCTGACTGTGGGAGAGCATGAAGAGCGAGTGTTCGGGCTAATGGATGATTATTCCAACCTTTCCGAGACCAATAATATGCCAGGGCACTGGTGACTGCTGGCAAGAGAACAGCAAAAAAGAAGAAAGTTTTCCATCCTTTTGAAGCCAAGTAGAAAAAACAAAGATGTTTTTCAGGTGCAGCAAAGCACATACCAAGGTAATAACCTGCAAGGAAAAATACTTACTTTCAGAAAGCAATTAAGTACACACATAAACACATACTTCTGACTCATACAGTTATCTAACCAGTGAGCTCACCTCCTGGAGAGCTATTGTATTTCTGGATGATAAGTTAAATTCAAGCCTCTTGTCCTACGCAATCTGAGGTAAATTCTTACCCGTCACTGATTTTTACCAGAATTATATGGCTAAAGGAAGCTGATGTGAATTTGAAGGTTAAATAAAACTACCCGCAAGATGACAGTTTTAGCAGAATTATATGGCTAAAGGAAGCCGATTGGAATTTGCTGGTTAAATAAAACGCTATTCCTTTGGAATCGCATGTGACTATGCACGGTAGATGCAGCCAACTAGTTACAAAGCTTAGGGTAGACGCTACAAAGAAGCTTGAGCGATACTAAAATACTCTATTTCCAAGATGTATCGCGTCACTTGACTCCCCGACACCTGCGTGCCCCCGACCCACCGACACGGGCAAGAAACCCCCTTTGCTCCCGCCCGGCCGAGGTGCACCCCTAGGGCGGGTCTGCCTTTCGCACCCACCGGGTTGAGTGCTCCCTCCCCCCACCGCGGCGACATGCCCGTGGCGACATGGCCGGAGCCCTCCCGGCGGCCGAGGCTCACCCAGGGGCAGGAGGGAGTGCGCCAGCAGCGTGCCGGTGCTGCGCCGCAGGTGGTACTGCACGAAGGCCGCGTCCTCGCTGCCCAGCCAGGCGGCCAGCAGGCTCTGTACCGTCAGCCCGGCCGAGCGCACTTCGTCGGGGGGGAAGACAAAGCAGACGGCGAACACCAAGTAGGCCAGCGTGAAGGTGACCGCCGGGCTCTCCATGCTGCGCACCCCCGGGCAGGACCCACTCCCGCCACGGCAAGGTCCGACCCGTGGCTCCCTGGGAGCGGTAGTTCCCGGCCTGGGCGCTGCCGGGCGGGCGGTTCCGCGGGGGCGGAGCCGGCCGCGGGCTGGAGGCGCGGCGATATCAGTGCAAGGCGGGCTCCTGCTGTCTCTGGCGACCAGCGCCCCGCTTCAGCTGGCTACCGACCATCTAACGCAGCCCCTGGCTCCACAGAGCCGGCCGGGGCGCGCATCTGCCGGTAGCGGATACCCTCCCCGTGGCCTCACCCTTTACAAACTTGTGTAAGGCCTGGCAAAGTGAACTAACTCCGTCCTGAACTTAAAAGAGCTCTGCGGGGTGAGGACGGTGTCCTCCTGAAGCAGCAAAATGGGCCTGTCTTACTTCAGAGTGGAAACAACTTTGGTTTTCCTACTGTATTCTGTGTAGCATTTTCTTCAAAGAATGGTCAAGACAGGGAAGTCTTAAAAGGCCTTAAAGTGCATCAGATTTTAAGATATCTTCGTACACTGCCAAGCACAAAAAAGGGAGAAGCCTGTCTAGGATCTCTGGGTACTACTGAAGTACAAATAATAACCACAAGAATTGCCTTTTCTCTTAGAATACAACAAACCTCCTGCTTGCACTCTGGAATAACCCTAAGCTGCAATATTTTATCTTTTAGAGAAAGGGGAAATTGTGTACTTGGAGAAGTGTGGCAGGGAAATCAACATGGGTTGTTGTACGCTACTACTGATGGGGAGCTGAATAAATAGGAAATGCCGCCCCTGGAACATGAAATCTTAGGCTGGCAGATGGACAATGTGTCACTGTTGTTGGTGGAGATGAGGAATTCACTGGTTTAGTGACTCTCCAGTAAGACAGAAGCACCCCTAAAATTGTGCTTGGATTACGGGCATCATATTTCGTTCTAAAATACATCGTTTGCAAGTTAATTCTTTTAACAATTGTTTCATTGTTGCTAATTACTCAACTGTAAGAACTTTTAATTTGGAGAGTGGACTATGAAGTTCAACAGTAAAAATCACGTTGTGAAGCAGGCAAGTTTTCTTTCTGTGGTTTTATTCAGAAGATTGTTGAAGCAGAATAACTGAGAGGTAATGGATGTACTCAGGGCTACAAGGGAATGATGGGTTAATGTTGCAAGGAAGGAAGAGGGGCAAAATGCTGTAAGAGCTACAAGGCACACTTGTGCTAAAGTTCTAAAGATGATCAAAGCTCGCGTGGATTTATTTATGAACACAATGCTCTGAATGGAAACAAAATCTAAATGTGGAACTGCTTCTTCCAAAAGCTTTCCAGCTTCTGAAATGATCCTGTGCTAATTTCTGTATCAGCAGTTTTTATTCCCTTTAAAGAGTCCTAATGGTATGAACAGTATTTCATAAACTCACTGCAGGACTGTCTCAGGAGACGCTCCAGATTTACTTACGCTGACTTCTTACAAAGGCTGGCCCAGCATAAGCCTCAGTCCCAATTCCTCCATAGCACGTGAGGAGAACACTGGGGTCTACATCACAAATTCTTGCCCAGTTTTGCTTTGTATGGAAATCAGTGTGTGCGTGGCACAGAGCAGTGTGAATGGGCAACTTTCCGCCTGGCCTTCCTCTGGCCACAGAGCCATGAGAAGGAGGGGCTGATGCCCAGGAGGTACTCTGGGGTCCATAAAAATCCATCTGGGTCTTTGGCGCTTTGTCCCCGCCCTCTTACTTCACTCCTTCTACAGCAAAAAGGATTTTAGGTATTGAGAATTTGCTTTTCTAAAATCTCATGCCAAAGTGCGTAATTATTTACCTCAGGATTTGCAGACACAAGCCTCTGCCCCCAGAGACAACCAAGTCTTGGACACCATGGACACTTCACACGGTTCTTCCCGAAGAATACCAAATGCGCCTTTCCCCTCCCCCCCCC
>VXBJ01007335.1:2182282-2242271 GCA_013400055.1 Nycticryphes semicollaris
CGCCGTGAGGGTGGTGGTGGGGGGCACACACGCTCGGTGACCTCTGAGCTTGGGGGTTATGTGGGGCTGGAGGAGGCTTGCTGACCCTTTTCTGTGAGCTTGTGGGTGGGGTGGGGCTAGGAGGGGACATGGGATCGGAGACCCGGTCTGTGAGGTTGGAGGGGTACACAAGCTCGATGACCACCCTTTAAGCTGGGGGTCCTATGGGGCTGGAGGGGCCTTGGAGACCCTCTCTGTGACATTTGGGGTGGTGTGGAGCAGAGGGGGCAGGATGGGGCACATGCAGTCTCGGGAACTGTGAGCTTGGGGACGGCGCTTGGCGGGGGGACGGAGGCTCGGGGCCACCCTCTGTGATGTTGGGGGGATACACAGGCTTAGTGACACCCACCCACCCGAGGTTGGGGGTAGTGTGGGGCTGGAGGAGGCTTGGGGACCCTCACTGTGAGCTTGGGGGTCGCGTGGGGCTGCAGAGAGCTCACGTGAGGGGTTTCATGAGCACTTTTGTGAGCTTGGGACTGTGACTCGAGGGGAACTTCTGTTTGTTTGGGGATGACGAAGAGCTTGGGCGTAATGGGGGAGAGGCTCGGGCGTGATGGGGGTGGAGGTCATGAATTCGGGGTGCCCCATGAATTCGGGGATGTGGTGGGACTCAGGAGGATCTTGGGAGCATATTTATGCATTCTGAGGATGATAGGGGGCTGAGGGGGACTCGGAGTCGCCTCGGAGTATTGGGAAGGTGGGGAGGCATGGTGAGCAATATATGTGGGCACTTCTGCGAGCCTGGGGTCTGTATGGGCCAGAGGGGGAGCCTCTGGCAGCCTAAGTGGCAGGGGGTGCAGAGGGCACCCTGTTGCCTTTCGAGGTGGGTGATATGGCCTAGGGTTACTCAGGATCCTTGGGGTGTGTGGGGGGCCACCCTGGTGAACTGGGGAGGCTGGCGATTTTTGTTTGTGTGTGGTGGTTTTCTGGGTTGTTTTTTTGTTAAAAGCAAACAAACCAAGAAACATGGCCAGGTGTAGTGGTGGGCAGGGACGGTGCTTGTGAAGGAAGGCTGGGAATCCTGCCCCCGCCGCGCTGCTCCTCCGCCTCCGGGCCCGGAGGAGGCTCAAGTCGCTCGCTCCCGCCCCGAGCGGCTGCTCTGCCTCCCCCGCCGCCGAAGGCCAAGGCCGTCTTTTGTTCCCCCGCAAGTTGCTGCGGGGCCTGGGTGCCCGCTCCGGGGGTTAGCGAGGTCGGCTGGGCTGGGGCTCTGCCTCTGCTGCCTCACAGGCTCGGTTTTGGCTAACCCTGCTGCGAATTCCCCCTCCTCAAATGGTCTGCTGAGAGGCTGGTGACTTCTGTAGTCAGGGGAAGGGTCATGATTGTGAGGGAGTTGATTCACTGGAAGAGTGTTTATTTGTTCTGAATTGGGATGTTTGCACTAATATATATATATATGTATATGTATAAGTCACCTCTGTCAGTTTGCATGGGAATATTCACAGCACATACTAAGTTACTCTGTCCATGAACAAGTGGTCTGTGTCTTAGCTGTTGGAGGAGTTCAGCAGGATAAGCAAGTGAAAAATTCCATCTTTGCCCTGCAGCAGCTTTTTTTAGGCATCTGAGACCACATTGGTGTTTTGGATGTTGTGCCCCACCAATCATTAAACAACAGGTAGTTGCCATGAAGCCCTCAATTTACAAACTATAGGTACCTGAAGTTTTAATTACCTGATGTCATTGAACTTACGTTCATTCTAAAATACAGAATGCTGCTTGTGCTTGGATAAACATTCTAAAACTAGGAGCAGTTTAATTTTTGTGAACTCTGGCTGTAGAGGGAAAACTTGCAGCCTTTCATGGTACTTGCATGCCTTGGACAGTGATGTCTTTAAACAGAAAGATGTCTTTAATAAAGCCTCTCTTCCCATCTGACTCTATTACAGTTACTAGCTAATGAACTTGTGAAATAGAACTTAGATAAAATCTTGGCTACATATATTTAAAAAAAACCCTGAATTATTTTTAAAGATTTAATCCTAGAAAGGAGTTTGATTTTATTTTTTTTTAGATGCATTGTCTAAAGTAAAGGGCTGGACAAATGTGGTGTGTGTATATATATATATATATACTGTCAATTTATTGGGTATTTTAATGATCTGAGTCTGCTTTAGCAATGGTGCACTAGTAGCTCAAAGAGAAACCCGATGAAGTCTCCGAACAAACCTCCCCTGCTTATGGGGCTTGTTTTAGAAGGTACTGCCAACTTTTTCATGTCTCAGGCTTTGTTCCTAAAGTAATTACAGTAAACAACTAGAGTCTGTAAAGATTCACTTGATCTCTTGTCTCAATTTTAGTTTGGAATGAAGGAAAACAATGAAGTTCACTTCAAGTTCTACAAGTTGTTGATGTAAAAGTACTTTATACATAAAATAAGTTGGGCTAAAGTATGAGTATGATGAAGAATAAAGAAGAAAGGAAGAAATAGTTAATATAGGAATGCTTTGCTTACTATTGCTGCTGTAGCTATTGCTTGCATTCCATTGCTGATTAAAAGCGCTGTTGTCACGGTTGCAGACAAAGCAGCAAGGTTCACTAGAGTATGAATTGTGTTGGACGTGTAAGGGCAATGAGATCCAAAACATGACTTAAAATTTCCAGTGTGAGTGTTCTTGTTACCTTTCCATGACGATGAAGACTCCAAATGATTGTCTCCCTCAGCTTATTTTCTGGGTTAATCTTGACTGCGTGATGGAGGACAGAGAAATAAGCTAAGGATTAGCTGTTTGGTCAAATCGCTTTGTTAGTGGTTTGATGGATAACTAACTGCACTTCTCAGGGGTCATCTTTCATGAACAGTGGTTATGCTGAGGTCTTGCATTATATGCCTTCTGTGCTCTGGTGCTTTTTTGGGTTTCATCTGTTCCTGGTTTAAAGAAAGAGCAGTAGCCTCACTGAGTATTAATCTTAAACCTTTAAGAACAATGGTGGCTCCACTAGGAATAAGAGGTAGGCAGAATTCAAGTACCTGCAATGTGCTGGCTTGCCTGGGATATTTGAAATGTATTCTTTCTCCATTTCTAACTTGCTTTCATTTTTCATCATAGATGTGATACAAGCTTTAGTTTCAAGTCCTTCATACTTGAAATACTAGTGAGATTAGATCAGCCTATGTGGTCTACTAAAGCTTGTGTATGTCCAGAGTAAGAACAATAATAAATATCTTTTTAATTAGAGTTTTTTCAGATTTGCCTACTGTTAATGTGTGTGCTGCCAAGGAGTCTTAACTACTGTGTGTCTAAGAAAAGCAGCATGTGCTCATATGATGCAGGAAAAAGCTAAATAACTTTATCTAGGACTCTGATCCTCAATACACCCTAACTAACCAAATTTGGGATTGCTGATGTAGCATGTAGTAGTGAGACCATGTGAATAAAATAGGGAAATGATTGTCATCAGTCCTTTGCAAAAGCTGTAATTTTGCTTAGCTAGATGCCCTATTACAAGAGACATGACTACACGTCACTACTGGCTTTAAGGGGTTGGTAATGAAGAAGCTTGCAAATAACAGGCCTCCCTTTATAGGATGGGCAGCTTAATTAGGTTATAATGTTAACTGTGGAAAGCGTAATATCAACAACTAACTTGATAGACCCCTAACAAATGCCAAGGGGCTGTGCTGTGCTTCACTTAGATCATGGAAGACTCTGAAAACATCTAACTCTTCCTATGAAGATTTTTGGTACTTCTAAAATTTCTTTAGAAGCCGCTAATTTTTGCTAGCCACTGCCAGGCTTCCAACTTCTTCCCTTATCTGCAAGTGCATCTGGCTGACCACACCCTCTCATTCATGCTGTGATGTTGTATGTGTTGATATCCTAGCATGAGTCTGCAGCTTTTAAATGCAGAAAATGGAGGAAACATCAATGATGATCTAATAGCGGAAGACTGTGGCTTTTTCTTTGCACCACCGGAACCTACAGGGAGACCTTCCATTCTACGCCTGTCCCAGAAAGAAAACTTGCCACCAAAAAGCGTGGCAAAAGCTATGAAGGTAAACTTTTGCTTTTATAGTGATTATATTATTTTGCCTTCTATGATCTCTGCTACTGAATGCATAAGCTATTTGGAGCTTGACAATGTTGTGGTGTTCATGTTCTTCCTTTTTCCTTCCCCTCCCCACCACTTTCTTAAAGGTAACCTTTCAGACTCCTCTGAGAGATCCTCAGACTCGAAAAATCTTAAGTCCTACTATGACAGACAAACTTGAGACTACTTTCACGCTTGATGATTGCAGTGAAGTCTTGGCGGATGATCTTTTATCTACACTTGTCAATGTTGAGTAAGTAATGTATTTATCGCTAGTGATATTAGCAATGGGGGAGGTACTCAAGATAATTTTTCCCCATTATAAACCTTTACAGTTAAAATGTAATTCTGTATTTCATAACGAATGTACTAAAGGACAAAAGTTAATGCTGATGTTGATGCACAAACTTTTTTCAAAGGTAAAGCTTTATTAAAATAATGATTGTTATATTGGTTGTAATGTCAAATGCTGAAGTCCTTGCAAACTGATTTCATAGAAATGACTTATGATATAGATGAATAGTTTAAGAGAAGAGACACATTAGGCAGAGCATACAAAACTATTTCCTGCAGTAAAACTCTCGTGTAAGGCTATGATTATTCTGAAGCTAATCCTTAAATCTAAGCCTTAAAATTTCTTCTCTTGTATGTAAAGTACAGTTTTATCTCTTAACACTTTCTCCTTAAGATACATCTGAAGGGTTAGCTTGAATTGACAGAGAGTCATGAGCACTTAGATTAGAGAAAGTGTAGCAACAGAAAGTGAATACAACATCAATTCCAAGCATTTGTAGTCTAGAAGCCTGGTTCCTGAAATGGCTTATGGTAGCTGTCTGGAGAAAAGCATGGAGTCTGAAGTGTTCCAATTTGGAGTTTTGCAATGCCTCTTTACTAGAAATGTTACAATAGTTTAATAAAACAGTGTTAGGACAATGTTATTTAATTGGCCTCAATACATATATTCTGTTACTGACTTTCTAAGATCAAATATCTGACATCTGTAATTTCCAGTGGCAAGAAGTTTTATATCTTACCTTTGCCTTCTGCAGGGAAATGCATCCTTTTGCTTGTTTTAAACTACCCGGTACTGTCGTTTGACCCATTTTCTTGCTTTTGGGAAGGGGAGAAGGGAGAAAGATGGGAATGCTAAAATGTTCTTTAATGTATAGGCTTGCTTTTATGGTTAACTTGTACATATACTCTGGTTTAGAAATGTGCTTGTGAGCTAGCCACCACAATTTTTAAATTACATAATTGCATTTATGACCCAAACTTATTTTAGTACAAACAAGGTTCAAGCGAGTTAAACCAATTCGGTGATAGCCTGTGTTAGTTAGGGAATTACTATTTGTCAGGGCATTTGCT
Organism: Nycticryphes semicollaris; assembly: GCA_013400055.1. Taxonomy (NCBI): domain Eukaryota; kingdom Metazoa; phylum Chordata; class Aves; order Charadriiformes; family Rostratulidae; genus Nycticryphes; species Nycticryphes semicollaris. The sequence goes on from VXBJ01007335.1 coordinate 2,187,716, forward strand.
TTTAGCGTACATATCCTTTCTGCTTTTAAAATGTGTTTGTAGTAAATAAGCTGAAGGACTGGGTGTTGCTGAAGGGTGTAGCTTTCGAGTAGTCAGTCTCAAGTAGTAATTCAAGTTTCAAGCAGGTGCCTGGCTCTTGACTGGCATTTATGAGGTTAAAGACTGGGGGAGAAAGGGAGGGGCCTGAGTAGCTGAACCAGCCTGGGGCTGAGCTGTTGCAGGGAAGAGGCACTCTGGCCGGGTGAGGAGGACTTCTCGAACTCTTATCTCCCGCTTTTGCTTTCAGGTTCATCCAAGTTGTGTTTTAAAGTGAGTGGCTTTTAATCACGTTCTGTTCTGCAGCAGATATGGATGGCATAATAACTTTACGAGGGGACAAAACAATGGGAGGAAATCCTGCTTCAGGAAGTAATGGTTTAACTCTCTGTAGTCTGAGGCTAAGCCTCCAAAGTTGAGTAGAGTTTGGGGAAATAGTGGAGATCAATAACTTGTAGAATACTTAGCAGTAGTGAGTACACAAACTTTCTCTTTAACCTGTTTGTTGTGCTGGAAAAGTATTTTCTTGTATAACACTTTGCTCTTCAGATCTGTTGTTGTACAGAGTTTAGAGTCCCTGAAGTCCAGGTTCTGTTTAGGTATGTAGGCCCTCATGGATGAAATGCTAGCACATACTTTCAAGTGAAAAATATTTGCCATAATGACCAGACAAAGCAATGACTAGAATGGGAGAACCTGAATCATGGCTGAGTTTGGTCCTAGACTTAAGAGCCTGTTGTGACTCATGGATGAATCTACATGAAGATGTACCACTAATTGTGCCTGTGTCTGAGCTGCTTAATGTTAATGACTCCTCCTAAGCAATGTGCATTTCACTGTTCAGTGAAATGGAAATGTCTGCATAAAGGTGAAATAGCTGTGTAGAACAGATAGCTTAAGAATACTGACTAGCTTCAAGGACTAAACTTCTTGTAGTTCACATGTACCAGGGCTCATAACTTTTGACTGTTTAGATGGCAACTGAATTTTTGCTGTCACGATACTTCTTTGCTGTCAGCTGCTTTATGTCCAAAAAACCAATAATCGGATTATTCTGAGCATGCAAAGCTTCTTGTGCAACTGCCTTTCTAAACATGATTTCAAATGATGTCTAAAAAAATAGCTATAGCATGTGTGATCTCTTATTTTTAAATGCAGCACATGTCAACAGAAGACTGAAGCTGAAGCAAGTAATACAGTGATAAATACCCTAATGCCAGAGAAAGTCAGCACGGCTCCTTACCCAGATGATGAGATGCCAGTGAAGAGTCGAGGTTCCTACGATCTCGATTTTGATAACTTAAATGACATCAATCCCTTTCAGAGTTCAGCGCAGTTGCAGCATTCTTCTGGAAATCTGCAAAAGCTTCCTGTAAGAGTATCTAGCAGCCCTTTGAAAACCTCTGAAAAAAGTAATGATTCGCTGCATCATCCAGCAGAAGAGGCTTTTGCTTCAACCACAGCAAGTACAGAGCAATCAGGTGAAGAGAAGATTCCCTTTTCTGGAAAAGGATCTGTCTTGAAAGAGCTGGAGTCTCCCAGATCTAAGCTGTTCCCTAAGCAAGCAGTCAGTGACCCTGTGCAGGATGTGAAGTCTGGTTCCAAAGACATAAGCCAAATTGATAACTCACTGGGATTAGCAGAAGCACCTACACCTTCTATACAGTTATCTGGCAATTTAGCTCCCAGTAGTTCTGATGTAACTAATTCTTCTAAAACTGAGGAAATGAACCTTCAGAATATTTCAGTAGCAGAAAAAGCCTCTGCAGAAGGGTCAAAGCTTGCAGAAGACCTGGCTGTCTCCAAAGGGGAACTTGTAGAAAAGCCTGATGTGACCAAGGCTGGACCAGTAAAACTGGAATTTGACTTTGATAATGCCACTCCTAGAAAACCACCTCCTAAGAAGCTAGGTAAAAGACCTGGAATTAAGCCACCTTCCAAAAAAATTCCTATTACTAAAACAAAAACAGAGAGTACTGAAATGCAAAATAAAAGTAATGTGGAAGATGAAATTCCTATTCCCAAAGCATCTTATAAGGTTGACTGGGACAAACTTGATGATCCAAACTTTAACCCATTTGGAGGAAGCTCTAAAATTTCCAGCTCATTCAAGTGTTCTGAACTTAGCCCTCAGAAAGCTCACCTGCAAGAGGAGCAAGGTAGTACATCATCAAGAAATGAGCCTCTTCCAGTGGAGCAGGATAACAGACCAAGTACCTGTGAAACTCTTGAGAAAAGAGAACCCAAAAGTCCGTAAGTAAATTTGTAGCTGAATGTAGAAGCACCTTGAATTCATGTGAGGAAAAGATAGTTAAATAGTGTCTCTAATTAGTTGTTTCCTGCCTCCTTGATTCTTTGCTCTGAGGTTCGTTGAGTCTGTTGCATGCTGTAACCCTTAAGACAGTATGTTGCAACAGCAAAGATCTAGGTGGTGATCATCTCATCCCAAGACGGCTAGCTCTGGGTAAGAGGTGCTCTTAAATCTGGAGGAATGGAAGAGAATAGGCTGACATAAGAGCATTAGTACCCTTGGTGAGGTTGCTCTTTCCCCACTCCCTCAAGATTAGAGTAAGATGTGGAGGATTAGGTGACTTCTGCTGTTTTTCAAAAACTAGGTAAGTAGGTGTCAGCTTTGCACATCATGCAGCATGTGATGGGACTGGGCAGTTTTGTTCTCTTAGTGTCCTGGCTGAACTCTGAGGTGCTGTTTTTACCTTGTGTGTTCTTGGTATCTGAATGCTATTTCCAGTAATTAAAAAAAAAAAAAAAACACCAAAAAACTTGTCACAGAAGTTGCGGGGTTTTTGGCACCATGTAAAACTCTTTATTTCAGAATGGGAGATGTTGTGTTGTCTTTCCTAGAAACAAACTACTAAAATGTCATTATTGCTGTAGACAGGCAGGTGCTTACCAGAACTAGCCTGGCACGAGATGTTCATCAGACAAATGTTTGCTCTCTTGTTCCCCGTGTAATAGGATCAGCTCCTCTTTATCTAGTTGAAAAGTTATGTTTGTTCTGTCAACACTAACTGAAGTATAGGACTTCTCTAGCAAAGTTCTGTGCTTTATACCAATAATCAGTGCATTACTTTGTGAAAAGTAGTAGGCTGCTTTAAAGTCTGTTAATAATTAAACAAAAAGCCTATCTTTAATTAAAAAAATGTGCTTGACATGGAAATCAGAGAAAATTGTTAAATGACTATGAATAAGTGATACTGCTGTGACTTTCTGCTTTCTAGGTAGCACTGCTTCTGAGGGAAGGAGAGCTTTCTGTTACTTATGTTGTCACTAGGCAAGACAGTGACTTTACATCTCCACCCTCCTTAAAGATTCCTGTACTGAGGCAGTAGAAATTAAAATCACCTTACTTTGTTCAACACTTCAGTGTATCTAGTAAATAGATTCGGATCTGTCTGTGTGACTTCAATTTTGATATTTATTTTTTTTCTTCTTAGGGAAATCAGCAAACAGAGTGCGGTAGAAGACAAGCCAAGAGTTCAACAAGACCAACCAGGAATTCAAGCAGAAGCTGAACTTCTAGGAGAGATAGTTACGGTAAGGTATAGGAAAGATAGCTATTTTTTTAACAAAGTTGTTCTGTGAAAGATTTTTTGACTTAACCTTATCAAGCACATGTTTGACAAGGTCTTGTGCGAGAGCTAGTGTTTTGATGCAGCTTCAGCAGCTCTAGAAATAATACCAACTGTGCAGACTTGTCTTTTGAAGGTAACATCAGAGACAACCAAATTGGTGCCTTGGTATTTAGTATCTTTTTTTGATCAGCAGTCACTTAGAATGACAAACATAAGGGTGTGGGCTCAAAAAAAGTGACTCCTGTATAATATGAGCTGTACTGAGTGTTGGTAGTTCAGTTTCTATGCCTGTGAACTCTTGGTTTATTACTCTGGCTGCCCAGCTAGTTTATGACAAACCAATTTGATCATTATTGTGATTTTCATTGCACTTAAATCATTATTTGAACAGTAAAAAGGATTGGTTTTTTTCTCATCAGGAGAAGCAAATGAGCCCATCTAAAATGTCTCCAGTTAACATCCTCCTTCAAGATAATTTAGGTTCTGCTGACAGTGGAAAAAAGTCCATGTCTGCAGAAGAAATTAAAGGTAGTTCCCACAGAACTGAGATGACAGCAGATGAGCAGACAGGTAGCACTGAACCTGATGAGCTCTTCAGACCATCATCAGAAGGTAAGGACTGAAACAGAACAGACCGAAAAGGTATCGTTGTAGTAACCTCCATGTAGGTATTGCTCTACTTCAGTTTTGTCACAGATTGATTCTGATTTGTCTCTCGCTTTGCTCTTCTGAAGGGGTTGTAAAACCTACAATGACTAGCAGGGGTGAGAAATGTACCTAAGCACAATTCTGACTTTCTCTGGAGTAAAATAAATCCAAAAGCTGGCTACTAGTGTTCAGCTGCCTGGAGGAATGAAATTTAGGCTGGTAGAGAAACATTTAGAGTTTATGGCAGGTTTCAGTGCTGGAAAAAAAATGCTCCCTTCTGGTATTAAGCACTTTCTAAATTGAGAGCACTAGAGCTACGCAACTGACTGTATTTCAGTCTTGTAGTTTACTGCAGGCCTTACCACTATCTGAATGCTGATTTCATATTGCAGTGTGCATGGTCTTTCTGCACTTGCACTCCTGTCTTGAAAACTTACTTTATATAGTAAACTTACGTAGCTCTGACTTAACCACCTGGAAGGGTTATTCCTTGTAGGAGCGCTGTGTGGAAGTGTTAGCAAGTGACTTGACTGCAGTGCAGTGTAGTGTAGCACTTCTCCTAATGCTTGAGTAGAATCAGAGTATTGAGAAGTGGCTAGAACCTCATTGTTTACATCTGAGCTGTGTGCTAATTTTAATGGTGAGATTGCCAATCTTGTTTTTATGGGGCATTGTATAAAAGAGTAGAATGTATGAGCATGCTTGCCACTCTAACCATAGAACAACAAAAGTTCTTCAACCATGCTAAATCCTACATGTTCTTACAGGTATTTGGGGACAGGTGGAAGCTGTAAGTTTGTTTAGCTTAGAAACCTTTGCCTGATTAATTTTATTTTTTTCATGTCCATATAAAAATACAATATTCTTATGATATGGAAAGCTAGAGCAGGGGTTTATGTGCTTATACATATTCACAACATACAGAATTTGTTTCTGTCTTTAGGTGCCTCACTGTAAGACAGTATGAGAATATTGTTTTAATTGTATCATTTCTTTCTTTTCTAGTTCTAGGAACGGGTATAGAAATAGACTATCTGGAACAGTTTGGGACCTCATCAGTAAGTATGATACCAAAATGTTTTGTTTACCTCTCTGGCAGAGAGGAGAGGAAAGGAAAACAAAACTTTCAAGCCTTACATGTTTTCATGAAATACTTTGAACTTGTCCAGAGAAGTAGAGATTCGATTCCAAAGGAATGTGTTGACGAGACTGGGCGGGGGTGGTGGTGGAAGGAATAGTTATAAGCAATTCTGCTAAGGATCAGAGGTCTAATTCTTTCAGTTTGCAAAGGTGCTATTTTTCTTTAATAGTGTCTGCAGCTGAGATGGATGACGTTTCAGCTCTCTGCTTGCCAAAACTGCAAGAACATAATGCTTTGAAAGCTCAGGAACATTGTTTTGAAAACTTCTTTTTTTTTCTAAGCCCTTTTGTTTTATGGGCAGTTTCAGGAAAACTGTCTCTAAATGAGTCAAGTCATGTTGTCTGTTCAGAGTAGTTAATCTTTCTCCTGCTTTGGTCTGGAGCAGGAGTAGCTCTGAATATACTGTGAATACACTGAATAGAAATTATTTTTTAATCATGCTGTTTGTCATTGTTGTATGAGCAAAGACACACTGCTCATTCAGCTTGTGATACTATCTTTTCTCTCTTGGTGTCTCCTGGTTTTGAATAGTTCATAAATGTTTGCCCTTCTTGTTTTGTCTGTAAGCAGATTGAGTTCACTTGATATTACATAAGGATTTAAGCATGTGGGTACTGAATTGTCTTATGCAATTTTTCTCCTGAGAACAATGCACTGGTCACTGAAGAATAGGCTCACCCTCTCTCCAGAGGATTATTTATGTGCCTGTGTGGGATGTGTGTGTTGTGCTATGAAGCAGCATATCTGCCAGTTTATGCCTCTTTCCCTTCAGTTCAAAGAGTCCGCCTTGAGGAAACAGTCGCTGTATTTGAAGTTTGACCCTCTGTTGAGAGACAGTCCAAGAAAACAAATTTCTGGTACTTTTGAAGCAAATCTGAATAACGTGACGGTGCCACTTCCATGTGGGTAGGTATTGACTACTGGTCTAGGCTGTAGTACGTGGCTTTTACACAAAGCAAGGCAGTGCTTGAATATAATGCTGTATGTTTGTTTGGTTTTAGTCCTGTTGCTGATCTAAGTAAACTGATTGAGGAACCTGAAAAGCATGCAGTGAGTCTTCAAAATGAAGAAAAACCAAAAGGGCTAGATCTTCTGGGAACATTTGTAACTGCTGTAAGGGTGTCTGGAATGGTATTGGGTTTCATGTTGATGTTTTGGGAAGGGGATTGGCTAAGTTCTGGATTTGTGTAGGTATACTAAGGGTTGCAGAATACTTAACGCTTCTTTAAACTGTTACTTCAAAACCAGATTGGATACTCTCTGATATAAGAGTTGAACTTTTTGAAGGACTTGATTATTTTTTTTTTTAAATTTTTTTTTAATACTTAAGAAAATGTTTGGGTTTGTGTGGAAACTGGTGGCATTGCACATGATCTAGGAGAATTTAGGCTGGTTTTAAGAATGCTTTAATCGAGCAATCTTTCGTGGACCTGAAGCCACAAAAACAAAAAACAAGCTTGTCTTAATTTCACTGCTTGGATGAAAAGCTCTTTGCTTTAAACTCAATGCTGTATAGTTGAAGGCTGTTTAAACTATAAGCCTTATATGAACAGATCTGCACGCAGCAGTTCATTCTGAATTGGTGCCTTTTTTTACTGATAAGGAAGATGTCATCTGCTTTGTTTGATAACCATAATTGGTGGGTAACAATTTCTGTTATGCTTCAAAGATACTTTCTAGATCTGTTAGAACTATGTAGTTAAGAAAGCGATGGTAATAAAGTTACAGATGTATTGTGAATATTTAATTAAAACATGTTGACTTTACCATTAATTAACTGTATACAGATTATTTAATGGTATGAAAATAGGGATCAATTGAAACCCTACTTTTTTTTTTTTTTACCCCTCACAGGAAACAGATCCCTTAACTGCAGGCTCCCTAACTAGTGATGTTTCTCCACTCTCTCTTGCTGCTTCCACAAACACTGCAGTGGATGCTATTATAGATGTGCTAAAATATAGCCAAAAAGACATGGATGCAGCTGTTGAGCAGGTTAAAAAAGAGGTATGGTAACACCTCCAAAACAGTACTTTGCGCGTAGCCTTGAAAGTCTCATATGTCTAGCTTAGCTGGTTACACATCTCTACACTTGCTAATTCTTCACGTTTTAGTTGACATAAACATCTTATTCTGAAAAGCTTGCTGTTCACTTGATAGAAGCAGTTTGGTATAGAACTCTTCAGAGCTAATGTCTTAGGAAATGTGGTAAACTTCACTATTTGTCAATCGGGTTCTGCCTTAGAACTGGTCAGTATTAAAAAGCATTCATTATCAGATGGAATGGTCAGGCTTAATACCAGTGATCTCAATACTCTTTATTAAACTTGGCAGGAAATACCTGTTCTTGCCAATGCGGGAGATTGGCTTCTGATGTGATTATTTCCTTAAAACGAGGTACAGTGCAGTGATCAATTTTCTTTGTGCAGTTGGGAGGCACAATACTATGTTCAGTTCATAAAATAAGTGGCATCTAGAGCTCACTGGAAGAGAAGAACATTAGTGGAGGAGGGTAGTGGTAGTCAGTGGGATTTCATGCTTATTCTATATCAAGTGCATTCCGTAACAAATTGCTTCTGAACTCCCATCTTACTGATGCAAGAAAGGTTGTATATCCATTCACTCAAAAAAAAAAAAAAACTGAGTATTTGATTCATTATGGATTCTGGGTTAGGCAACCTTGCATATACTAAATAATGTAAGAGGAATAATTTAACAAATATTCTTAAAGCTAATCATGTCACTGCAAAACTAATTTCAGAAGAGCATTCAAAATTCTAGAGTAGCTATACTGCAGGCAATAACATGAAGGACACAAAAAAAAGATGACCTGTGCTTATCTGTTACTTTAGGGTTTTTTTTGCCTTTAGAGCACAAAGATATGTGTTTTCTAGGAGTAACTTTTCCTTTCTGTCGTTTAGGAGGATGCTTTTACCCGGTGTATTGTCCAGGACAGGGAAAGAAGTGCAGCTTTGACAGGGGACAGCTCTTAGTCCATTGATCTAAAACAAAGAATTAATGTAATAACAGCTTGTAATATCTTAAAACTAGTGCTCTGTGCATCTCATTTCAAATAACTTTTTTTATACATGCAAACATGCTTATAGCAAGATAGGTGTGACTACATGACTTCAGCTGTTATTATAGTAATTCCAAGCATTTTTATTTATTTATTTATTAACCTGAAAGGAAGACAGGCTGAATTTTAAGATTACTTTTTTGGTGAAACTTCTTGAGGTGTGTGGAGGGCAGAATAAATACCTATTTTCTTTCTGGGCAAATCCTGCACGTCATGACAGCATGCTTTTTGGAGTCTATGAACCATTTTTGTTGAGTTTGCAAATGAAATCTTCTGACCAGTTTTCTTCTTAACACGTTTTTGTTCTTGTAACGTTTGTTCTAGCCTAACTACTCTTAATTTTTCCTCTCTGTATTTTGGTACATTCTTTTCCACTTGTTCCCCACGTTCTGTGATCTGAAATATTACAATAAGTTTAAATAAATTCATTCTAAAATAAATACTATAAATCAGTGTACTATGATATATTGTGCAACTTTGAGGGGGAAATCAGCAGCAATCAGAAAACAGCAGAATGTGCTGTGCTCTCACATTCTCTTGTTTAAAATTTCAGGTTGCTTTATGTAATTTGGGCCTCTTGTTATTGAATACCTCCCATGGTGCAGTCAACTGTCAGTGTTGCAGTTCTTGATACAAACCCCAGTACAAAAACAAGTTTATAGAGTTTGCACAAAGCAGTTAGTGAAGAGTGCTTATACTGTTTTATGTTGTTACTGTAAGCTCTGCTTTAATTCAGATGATATGAAATAGGTATGGTTATCCTTGAAAAGTGAATTTTAAATGTGGAAACATGGTAAGGGGAGGCTTGAGTAATTGAATATAAATTACTCCAAAGAGCAGTTTAATCTTAACCAGTATAGACTTCTGGCATCTTTTTCTTTCCTATACTGTGAGATTTTTGTTGCTTTTCTTGTATGCCTTATAAATAAAAATGGAAATGGATGTTACTTGAGAGAATACTAATTCTTGAGAGAGCATAACTGTCCAAGGAATAATGATCTACATGTATGATGAGTAAGAGTAAAAAGGATGACTGAGTTGCCTCTGATCTTGCTGTTTGAGATATGGGTAGCACTGAGTGGGAACTGTGTATGTGAAATCTGCATATCGATCTATAACATAAATTTGTAATGTAACCACTCAACAGAATTAAAATTAAGTGTTATTTTTCTCCATACAAAGTTATAAGTATACCTTAGCTGCCCTTCAGACTGTTCTGAGTATCAAATCTTGTACCTCATCCTATGCAAGAAATAAAGGTTTACATTTTACCTCAAAGGTCGAGGAGAAACAGTTGGAGACTCAGGAATGGAAAAAGAAGTATGATAAGCTTCATATGGAATACAAAGAAATGGGGTATGAATCTTTCCTGATTTTTTTTTTTTATATACTACTTTTTCTACCTTTTTATAACTTATATTCAATGCTTTTTTTTATGCTGTGTTTTTTTGGTTTTTTTTTAGAAAAATAATTGCTGAGTTTGAAAGTACAATAACACAAATGATGGGTAAGTTCTATATTTACACTTTGAAAGACTTGGATGGGGGGGTGTGAGGCATGCTTAGCCTAAGATTACTAACTGAAGTTAGTACTCTTTCACCTCTGCTGGTATTAATATTTCAAGTGCTTCCAGGGTGAGTGTAACGTTTCAGTCAAGGTAGAATAGTAAATAAGCATATTCATACAGATGTGATATCACTTGGTAGATAATTTATGACTTATTCTTCAGTGGAACATGAGCTGTTGGCTTATTAAAACTGGCAGTTTCGGTTTTCTGCACCTTATGTTTAACTGTTACATGACCTCATTTAAGTGATAAGATGCCAGTAGACATACCTGGCCTTTGCTTCAGTCAAATTTGTGGCTTCAAGGCTAGGAAGATGTCAAAAGAAACTTGTTTTGGTACATTCTCTTGGGTCAAAGCTAAAAAGCCAAATCCATGCTTTACATAAATGTAGTTCTTTAAGGAGGTTGAATATTATGTCAGCTCTTTAGTGCTGCTTTAAACTTGGGAGAAACATAGCTCAGGTGTACTAACAAAAACTTGCCCTGAAAGAATTTGCTATACTGGTTTGGGTTGTTATCCCAGTCTCCTTCAGATTTTCCAGCTATTGTATATATTTAAAGAAAACAAATACTTTTTGATTCCTTGCTTCTGTCACAACACTTGAGGCTTCTGTTATGGTAAACTCAGGGGTGGTATTTTGACTACATTGCGGGAGAAACAATGCTTTAGGCAAGCGCTTGATAATCAGTCTTTCATGGCCTTGGGATTGGTGTGAGGAAGTTTGTAGCAAATAAAAATAATATGACTGCTTCCTTAAAAGCAAAGTTATGGTGTCCTTTCAGAGGAGAGGCTACATCATGAATTTTTTTTTCCCCTCCCTTTAGGGGAAGAGCTGAAGGTGTGGGGATTATCTGTCCATACTATGCAACAGGTTTTATGCTAATGCAGTAACTGTCATGAGTGTAACCTTACTAATGCCACTTTCTTTAGAGGATGCTCAGAAGCAGAAGGAATTGTCAATGAAAGAAATGCAGATAATCATGGAAGAGAAGCAGCAAGTGATTTCAGATTTGAGCTCTACGGAGAAATCTTTCTCTGAACTCTTCAAACGATTTGAAAAACAGAAAGAAGTGATAGAAGGTTACCGCAAAGTAAGATGTTATAATGTGAATAATATCACTCCAAGATATATGGGACTTAGCAGAAAGTAATGATTTTTCTAGAACAGCCATTAGTGTAGGCATTACCTGTAAAATCAGGTGCTAAGTTGCTGTTTGATTAAAGATTTCAAAAAAATGCTTATTGTATGTAGTGGCTGGTTTAAAGTATGATAATGATCTCTTTTAGAAGAGATTTCTTCAAACAGAAGAACAAGCTGTTTCTTGCTGCATGCATATAATTGTCTGTTAATCATAGAGACAGAATGTCATGTAGCAACTGCTGCGTAAGGGCAGCTTGTTTCCCCCTTCATCTGAAGATGATGCTGAAGAGGACTTGCTATTACAAGTCAAAATGATCATAGTTTATTGGGCATTATTTAGCTTAAAAAACCCCCCACAACCCAACATGGTAAAGTCAGGCCTTTGTTTGCAATGTTTTCAGAGACTGGAGGAATGAAGATAGTGAGGGACATAAGCTATGGTTTCTTAATGCACAAAAAGCATAAAACCTGATTCAGTGTTCAAAAAAGTGCCCTTTTTTGCCTTCAGTTATCCTTTAATGTCTGTTATTTAATCAAGCTTAGAACTACCCTGTTAGAAGTTTGATGGCAGCCTAGGTTTGAGATTCACAGAATGATATGGGTTGGAAAGGACCTCTGGAGATCTAGTCCAACCTCCCTGTCAAAGCAGGTCCACCTAGAGCAGGTTGCAGAGGAACTTGTCCAGGTGGCTTTTGAACATCTCCAGAGACAGACTGCACCACCTCTCTGGGCAGCCTGTTCCAGTGCTCTGCCACCCTCAAAGTGAAGAAGTTCCTCCATGTGTTTAGATGGAACTTCTTATGTTCAAGTTTGTGCCCATTTCCCCATGTCCTCTCACCGGGCACCACTAAAAAAAGACTGGCCCCTTCCTCTTGACACCCACCCTTTATTAGGTGTTGATCAGATTCCGCTCCCCCTGCCAGTCTTGTCTTCTCCAGACTAAAAAGACCCAAGTCCCTCAGCCTTTCCTTGTAAGAGTTGCTCCAGGTCCCTAATCATCTTCGTGGTCCTCCGCTGTACCCTCACCAGCAGGTCCCTGTCCTTCTTGGACTGGGGAGCCTAGAACTGGACCCAGTGCTCCAGATGGGGCCTCACAAGGGCAGAGTAGACCTTCTGGTCATGATTTTCCTGATGTACCCCAGGATGCCATTGGCCTTCTTGGCCACAAGGGCACACTGCTGACTATTTATCATCTTGTCCACCAAGACTCCCAGGTCTTTTTCCTCAGAGCTGCTTTCTAGCAGATTAGCCCTCTACCTGTCCTAGTGCAGGGGGTTATTCCTCCCCAAGTGCAGGACCCTACACTTGCCCTTGTTGAATTTCATCAGATTCATCTCTGCCCAACTCTCTAGCCTGTCCAGGTCTTGCTTGTATCATAGCGCAGCCTTCTGAGGTGGCAGCAACCCCTCCCATTCTGTGTTACACCTGATGTTTCAGCTTTACTAACGTCAGGCTTCCTTCCTCTGGTTTCCTTTCCATCTCTACATACTAAATTCAAAGCCCTTTCCTTAGCACAGAATTAAAACATCACTTGGAAAAAGTTGTTAAATTCAAGGTCTGGAATTTGTACAGAGTCTTAGGACTTGTTTCAAACACTTCCAATTTATTATAGCTAATAAAATAAGGTGTCATAGTGTTTGTGCCTATCAAGGTCACTTTCTTGTTAATGTTGGATGCATTTATGTCAGGGTCCAAAGCCTGAAGCTTTCCTTGGATTCTCTGAAGTAGTTGGATTTCTAGCTATACTTAGGACAGTTGCAAGCTAAGACAAAACTGATTTAAAAAAGCAGTCAACAAAAAAAAAAAAAAGCTCCCCCACAGCCAAAACTGATTAGTGACATTAGTTTCAGTGACCTTTCACTTTAGTAAAGTTCATTAGTAAATAAACAGTATTTTGGTAGGGAAATGGGGAGAATAAATCTTGGTTTGCAAAGTTCAGAGAGTTGGAAGGGGAGCTTTAGTGCCTGTGTAGGTCTGTGGGACTTCAGTTATTCCTGTTACTCTGAGAAAATACTGCCACTGTGATGTAGTCACATAGCCTACTTGTGGAGAGACTCTTCCATCTAGTAGCCCATAAAAAAAGCTAAGCAAGCTGCTTGTTTTTTGGAACAGAATGAAGAAGCTCTGAAAAAATGTGCTGAAGAATACCTTGCTAGAATTAAAAAAGAGGAGCAGAGATACCAGGCACTAAAGGCACATGCTGAAGAAAAGCTGCATCAGTAAGTACCATCTCAAGAAGCCAACTACCGGTAGTGAAATAAATAGTTTTCACAGTTGCTGCAAAATGTGTTTCACTAATGCCAAAACTTGGCTTAAAACACTATTAGTTTGGGGATTAATCCAAAGTACAAGCATCAAATGTGATGTCTGTGAACAGTTTTGCTGTGCTGTCTGAAAGGGGTGTAAACACCATCTGCTTCTGTTTCAGAGCAAATGAGGAAATTGCTCAGGTACGAAACAAAGCTAAATCAGAGATTGCAGCACTACAAGCCAGTCTCCGCAAAGAACAAATGAGGATCCAGTCTTTAGAGAGGACCCTTGAACAAAAGGTTAGTCACAATGCCATGGGTGAGTTTCTTCTAGCTGTTGCCTTAGCCTTGGTTGAGAACTACCTTGTGCCAGTGCTAGACTCTGGTTTTGATGGCTACTGTCTTAGCAGGCTTTGGGAACTAGGCATTGAAACTTAAGGCACAACTCTTATGTCAAGACTCAACTGTATGTTTAGGTTGTTTAGAGAAAAAGGCTTGTTCCCATAGGTAGGTCCTAGAAGTGATCAATTCCCAGGGTACTGTGTCAGGAGGTTAAACTGCTAAAGGAGGTGGTGATGTAGAACTTGTAATGTGTCACAGGCTGGAATCTAGGAAAGAATCTTACCTGTCTGGTTGAGCTCGTTCATAAATGTGATTTGTAAGCTATTAGCACTCATACAGACTTTTGTATTGACTGAACTCTTTCAATATTGTTCAGATCATTGATCCTTGTATTTTGTATTGTTTCATATTGCATAGATAAAGTCTTAGACTGTTTTGTAAAGGCAAAAAAAGAAGTTTCCTATGTTGGAATCCTTCAAAGGAAAAAGCCTTTTGAGGGTTAAAAGTCATATTGCTGGAAATTCATGCTATTGGGTTTACTGCACTATGGCTGTATCTTTGCCAGCATTGAAGACTCAAAAATAGATAATGCTGACACATTCCTCTTAAGGAACAGTCCTGTGTTTGTGTTAGTCTTCAGGCTTATGGCTAAGGTTTGCATAGCTGAGGAAATAGTAGGCCTGTAACTGAAGAAATTTAACACATGTAACTGAAGACATTTAACACAGAACTAGTTTTGTTCCTGTTTATAAATCCAGTAACACTTTATGTTAACTCTTATTAAAATGGCTGGACGGTACAAGGTGTTGTACAAACCGGGAGTTTTTGCCACGAGTCAGTAAAAATATCAAAGCATCATCCTACCAAGTTGTCTGTCTTGTGAAGATTAAAATCTGAATGGTCGCTAGCTTGAATTTCAGCATATATAACAAAAAGACTTTGAGTCTGAAAGGTCTTATTTCCCTAAATTAATTGGTCTCCATGTATAATGGCTCTTAAGGTTGCCATGGGACCTTCTACTAAGTTGACTGTCCTTTAGAGTAAATTTGCTTGAATCACTGGCAGGTAAATGGACCTTTTATTACACGTGTTGGCAAACATGACTTGTGACTCAGATCACTACGTGGGTGTATTATAGTTTAGGCATACCTGAAACTCACTTTTTTTTCCCCCTTGTCTCCAACAGACTAAAGAAAACGATGAACTAACGAAAATCTGTGACGACTTGATCTTGAGGATGAAAAAAATTTGATAGCCTGTCTTGTAAATATGTCTTGTCTGACTTCCTGTCTTGTGTGTTCTGCTCACTTTTTAATTATATATGTGTAGAGAAAAATAATATGCAAGACAAGTGCAAGTCAAGAGTTTTATTCTGTATCTTTTGTAGGAAATGTCAATAAACTTAAGTTCAGTTGCCACTTTGAGTAGGTAACAGTGTCTTGTGTGATGTTTTCACGTGTTGCTCAAAGGAGAAGTTAATTGTCTCCTGCTCAGTCTTTCTCCTGTGTATGAACACCACAGTTTCCATATTCGTGGTCTGGCTTTGCTCGTGAGGGTCAGAATGGGCCACTGTTGTGATTTTTGCACTTCTTGCTGTCTCACTGAAATCAAAATATTCCTGAGGTACAAGATTGTAATAACTAGGAAAAAAAAAACCATCACTAAAACAAACTGAAGTTCCAATTATTGTTTTTTTTTTTTTACATTCCTAAATACTTGATAGCACTTGTGACAGGTCAAGTTTTAAAATGAGCAGGCTTGATTCTGGTTTTGCAGCCAAGGCAAGCAGAGCACTGAATAGCGGAATAGATTACTTGCTAATCTATCTCTGTTACTGTTATATTTATTTTTTTATGACACTGGTGTGTCAGATGTTACTGACTTTCCACTCACCAGTCGGTAACACCCCACCACTTCCCTGCAATGAAAAGCCTTGAGAGACAGGGGCTGCAGGTCACAGGTTATGATAAAGTCAGCTTTCCTGAGAGCACCAGCAGACATTTCAGAAATGTCTGTTAGATTATAACAGCTTTAACAGGAATGTCTCAGTGCAAGCTACAGCTTCTTATTTCTAGTATTACTGGGAGGTCATTCCTTTACTTGCCTGGGGAGTAGCTGTGCCCTTTCAGAAGGGCTGTTGCTGGGTGTGCTCTTAGCTGTACTTGGAGCATTTCCCTTACATGTAAAGTTTGCCGGGGCAGGTGGAGAAAGGAGCAGCAGCACTTGGAAGACTGGAGCCTCCTCCTTGTTAAGGCAGCTGCTGATCAGTGATGTTATGTGTATTGGCATCCTGCAGAGCAGAACGACTCTACAGTTAATAACGTACTTCAGGTTTGTGGTGTGTGGGGTTTTCCTTGTGATTCCTTCACTGACCTGAGAGTGTCACCAGCAGCAATATTGAATGCCTGGCTCCTGTAGAAGTTGTACAGCTGTGAGTTTTCTTGTAACTTACAGCTTAGGAAAGCTCTGGATGGTAGCAGAGGAAAAACTACATGCAGAACAGTGTTCAAAAACAAAGTTTACACTCTGCTTCAACTTCAGATAGCAGGGGTGACTCCCGACTCTGTCTTGGGATGTTCCTCTCTAGATGTAACCATAGATGACATATCTTGTATTTGGTTTAACTTTTGAACTGTCTTGCCCATGTGTGTTTAATTATGGGAACTGATTTCTACTAAAGTCCTCAGATTACTGAGGGTGCAGACTGATGTTAGCCTATGATTAGGTAAGGTTCAGCATATAACCATGAAGGTTAGACCTGCTCTTTCCTATCTGCTGTCAGATCATCTCAGTGGTGTGGTGAGCCAGGCAAACTGATCTAGGGGAGTGGGTGTTGATTGGATGAAACTGCTGTTTTGCAGTGGATCAGTGTGCTGTGCAGGCTTGCTTTTGTACATTTTACACAAAAAACAAGGGGTAGAAAAGGGTGGAGCATTTCAGCAGAATCCCTGAGTACATTAATGAAGTTAGTAATGGTATTACTAACTTCATAAACTCGCATTATTAGGGATAAGCCTGCAGTGCTAAATCTCTCCACAAGATGCAGCTGCTGCTCTTTGAAATACAAGCTGTGCTGGACTGGGCTGTGCTTCAAGACGTTGCAGCAGTGGAGATTGTCCTCTCCAACAAGAATCTATGAAAACAGTTGTCTTACTAGCATTAAGCACAACTAGAGAAGAGAGGGACAAAGAGCTGTGAAGTGATGTACGCCAACAGACTGCAATTAGATAGTGACAGTGATGTCTGGAGTTCTCATGGTGCCAAAGTGTACTCTGCACGGTGTGTGCCTTTAGACAGCTTGCATGAGGGAGCACTGGGATCTTCCTTCCTCTCCTTCATTCTTTCGGGGTGTTTCTTTCTACTGCCTGTGCAGAATATCTCTAGTCCAGTAGCTTGATGGATAAAGAGAAGAGAGCTTCTAGGTGAAGAAGGGAGGGGAGACTTCCAACCTATTTTGTCTGTTGCTTGTAGCCTTGCAGGCACACGGTCCCCAGTTTGCTGATAGGCATGGATGCAGAAGAAGACCAGTAGAGACCAGTGTACCAGATACAGGTAGTGTTGTTGCCTGATGTAGTATCTCATATCACATGTTACCAAGGATTAATCCTTGCCTGGCTAGTTTTTGCCTGTTGGTCTTAAGTAGTGGAGATTGTGCTGCAGCGTGATGTGGAAGGACAGCATGGCACACGTCTGCTGTAATCTGTGACCACTACCTGGAAATCTGCTCAGGACTCTCCCGTTTGCTGGTTGTGTCAGCACTTACAAGAAAACTCTCTGTGTGGAAACCAGTGTTTGAATGGAGATTGCCATGAATGCTTGCACAGTGAAGAGAAGAGGGTGAGGGAGCAGTTTTCAAATGTGTGAGTCCCCAGGGCTTAACTTCATGGTATTACCTAGCTTTCAGCTCAGGTAACTGTATTTCACTTGCCAAATGCAAGGGGCTGGAGGCCTCTGCAATTTTTAAACTGCTCAGAAGGGATGGCTTATTTTTCTTTGGAGGTGCAATGTGTACTTCCAATTTAACACTCACCATCTGTAAGAATTTAGTATTTTGTAATTCCTATCTGAAAAGTATCATTTAAATGTTACTGTCCTTATTTTAAAGAATGGTTCTCGTTACCTTTTCAGTGCTGGGCAATCCCAATTTGCCTTGACAGCAGCGATGGCGGATGAACATTAATGAACTTGTGTGAGCTGTTGTACACAAAATACATGTGTGTTTCAGGGGGACTGGTTAGTGTACCCTCACTGAGATAAGAATCTAGCTGGCTGTTTTTTTATCTTGTTGCCACTTATTGAGCCTCATCTGATGGGAGTTGGTGTCTCTGCAAGCAGCTTAATAGGAGGGAAAAATGATACTGCTTGGTGCCTTTGCTTGCTTGGCTTTATTTATTATTTATATGAACAACCGCTAGGTGCTGTCCAGACACAAGATGGTAGTTCTTGCTCCAGACAGCCTGTTCCCAGTTCAAGTGTGTAAGAGGTTGTATCTTATTTCAGGGCCTGTCAGGGTAGATCAAAGGTACTGACCCTGCTTGTGTGATCTAACAGCATTGGTGTGTTTAGATCAAGAGCTTCCACAGGGCTGTGGTTTTATCACCTTTTCATTGCATTTCTTGGGATCTCCAGAAAGTCTTCAGCCCATCTGACTCTTTTTGACCGTACTACTACCCGGGAAATCTGTGCCATATATTTGTGCTGATGTTGGTCAATCTTTTGTAATGGGACTTTTTCTTCTGTCAAGCTTCCAAAGCAAGCATAACTCTGTAGCCTTGCCTATGTGGAACAAAGTCACCTTCTTTACAGCCATTTCCACTCCTGTTCCATCAAAACCAGTTTTCAGCATAACATTTGTCATGGTCCAAGCACAGATTTCAGTTTCTTGCATAGTTAAAGACTTTGGTTCAGAAGCTGTGGTTTAAACCCTGCTGGATTCAGGGAGTGTCTCCAGATTGATCCTAGAGTTAGGGTGTTGGATTCTGGCCAACTTTCTAGTCCTTTTGCACTACTCTGACAGCAGAAAGTAATTAAAGAAATGTCATAGTTTGACATGAAGGAATTTCAACAGAATCCTCTCAGTGTGAAACTGGAACCAGGGAAGGGCTGAAGCAAACTCTGTGACTACAGCTGGACATCAAAACATACAGCTTCACTACTAAGGTTACAACTTATACCTCTAGACCAGATATAACTAATCTTTTTTTTTTTCCTCTCCCTGTTGTAAAAATTCAAATTATACAGAAAAAGTCCAGACATAATGGACCATCTTTTATTTTTTCTCAGTTTGTAGGTTGGATTTACTACACAACAAACAGCAGAGCATTTTAAAGCAGAAAGGGTAAATTAATACTATTTTTCCACTGGAAGACAAACTTATAAAGCATTTAACTTCAGCATGCTGTCTTTGGCTGCATGAGGGGCTCTCTGTCTTTTCAGAAGTCATTAGACGATGACATGACTAATCCTTTCATGGTTTTAAAAGACCTGTGTGGCTTTGACTTTGTCAAAAGGATCAGTCACAGCATCTACTTTCTTACATATTTCTTTTCCTTTCCAGTACAGCTAATGTGGACAAACTAAATCATCTGCAGGAGTGAATGGAAAGGAAGTTCCTTGCGAGTTTTGTCCTATTTTTAATGATAGCACCAGTAAAATTAACAGCAGTTTACATCGGATACTTGCTTTTCAATGCTTACTGCTAGTTTTTAACCCATGATGTCTTGCTGTTTGAAACTCTGTAGTAATTTGCAGACTCAGAACCTGTGTCAGACCCTGATTTTTCTCTCTGTTAGGAGAGTTTCCCAGTGATGAAGTTCTGCTGCCCTTAAGAGGGTTAGCATGTAGCTTTATCCAGGTATATGAAGTTTCTCCTGGCTCTTGGTGTGTGAGAGCACAGTCCCTTGGCTAGTGTCACCTGTCAGAGCGCTATGAGGGTTGATGGAGCTGGGGACCAGCCTGCCTGATGATGTTCGCATGATAGGTCTCAGTGGCCCAGAAGCAGCTGTGACCGTTTAATGGGGCTTATGTCTGTTATGGGTTGCAGCAGAGCACCAAGTTTGCTCACATGTGTCACATGGCTTGTTAGGCTTGAGGAAAGAGTCACAGGGGACACAAACATGTGGTGAATCTTCCGCCCTGCATCTCTTTAAATCCTGGTAGACTTGCAGTGCAAGTCTGGGGGAGGGGAAGATCTTAAAGCCCTTCCAATATTCACTTCTCTGTTGTCTTAGTCTGAAACTTGGTGTCTAGTCCTTTTGTATAATGCCAGTGTCAACTTCAGACTCTTTGGGAGGAAATGTGGTGGGATGGTATGGAGCTATCTAATGAATCATTTAAACTTTTTCTTCTCTTTCTGTTTTCCAAGCTTGCTGAGCAATATTATATACTGGAGCCCAGTTTACGCTTTACTTTTTGGTTTTTTCATTTATTTAATGTCTTAACGATAAGATTGCTTTCTATTGTCTGATTTAACTTGAGCCTCGAAGAAACAGTTTCCCTGCAGTGCTGTGTAATTTTATTTTTTTTCCCAAAAATGAACCTACATCAGTCCTTCCCAGCACAAGTAAATGTGCTTCTCAAATTCAATCAACCCACTTA
Organism: Nycticryphes semicollaris; assembly: GCA_013400055.1. Classification (NCBI taxonomy): domain Eukaryota; kingdom Metazoa; phylum Chordata; class Aves; order Charadriiformes; family Rostratulidae; genus Nycticryphes; species Nycticryphes semicollaris. The sequence goes on from VXBJ01007335.1 coordinate 2,208,109, forward strand.
CTTTTGTACAAGTTCTAAAAGCCAGTTCTCTTTTATTCACCCCGGAGAATGCACCAGCCAGAAAGAGAACAAAGCCAACAGAAAGGTGATGCTGGCTTTGAGGACTAAGCAGCACATATTAATCAGTGTGAAAGGGCTGTGCGTCCCAGAGGGCAGGAGGATGCCAGGTGGGCCCTTGTGGCGAGAATACAAATGTTTTACATTAATTTCTCGTCTGGGTTTTGTCCCCAGTTTATGTGAACAGGTACCATTAAGGAAAAAAAAACCAAACCAACATTGGATCGTGGACCCGGGAACTGAACATTTTTGGGGAAGTTATGCAGCGTTTCCTCATGCAGAAAGTTCCACTGCTTGTCTTTCTGTTGACATTTAAAGCAACATTCTCTGTCTTTCTTTCCATTAGCAAACCCAAAAGGACTGTGTTTGAGCAGCAAGCGACAAGCGTTACCCTGGCTTGCACCACGGAGTTGTGCGGGGGCACATGCCCGACAGCTGATAATTTTATTTATAACTGTGGCGCCACGATTTGCCATTCTGTTTGAAAGCATCGTCAGTATGACAAGGGGGAACTATGTTTGGGTTGGAAGAGAGGTAAATGCTGATCTAAAAAAAGATCCTCAGCCTAGCTCCTAAAATGTGCTCAAGAACGCTGAGGGAGGCAGGGATGCGGCAGTTACTTTGGTTTCCCAATCACAGGGTCATCTGCTGCTACCCTGATTTTATTGTTGCTATTCACCATGGCCCCCAGAGCCGAGATGCAGGAAGTCATCCGATATAATCCATAATATCAATCAATAACGTTGTTTATTGGATTTTGGAGTAAAGATGGGGTTTAGTCCATTACAGGCTATAGTGGTCTGGGTGACGGGAGCTGCATTTGAGTGCTGGCTCTGAGTGCTGAGTAGTAGCAATGCTCCTGGAGAAAGCACTTTGGTGCTCTGTGCCTCTGTTTCACAGTGGTGGCTAGAGATTAACAGTGTCTGCTGTTTTTACACAACACACTTGGACATTTTCAGTTCCAAAAGATGTGATACTAATATTTTCCATCTGATGGGCAGCCTGAAGCTAGCACTTCAAATTTTAGCTGCCCAGATCTCATGATAGGAAAGCTGTTGTTCCGATAAATGAACTAATTAACAATGAAGCATCACATCTGGTTGAAAAATCTCTGCTGTGGTTTCTATGGAGATTTCTGTAAATAAATTAAATCCTTTCCAAAATAATGTTTTGATCAGCAGTTGTTTCCAAATAGTGGAACTTATATCAGGGTCCCAAATCTGAAGTCTCCAGCTGAGATCTAGTCCTGCTGGAATCCGGGATATCAGAATTTGCTGTGGATTTAACTCATTAATATAGGTGATGTACAAGAACTCCCCCGTTCAAATAGGAACCAAATTTAAACTGATCTGGCACTTTTTGTATTACCCATGACAAGCAACGTAGGAGCTGTTTCTGTTCATAGTGTAATGGTACCTTGCAACTAGACAGCACAGTAAACATCACCCACTTATAATGAGAAAAATGTGCTGCTTCTAAATAAAAATGGAAACCACCACATGTTTTCTGTAAAATAAAAGCTTTAAAGTAGTCTGTAGCTGGTGGCTGCTGTTGAGGCCCTGAGCGGTCAGTGCTGGGGGCAAGGCAGAGGCACCTCATGGGCATCCCTCACAACTGGGCACTGCAGAGCCCACAGAAGCTGGTACTTTATCGTGCACCATTTATTTAGCTGGCACGGACAAATCCATTGCTCAAACCCCTGACATTTCAATACTTGGAGTGACTCAACACCAGCACTGGCTGTTATTAAGCATTTTCTGGTGCCCGAGGTCCTTCTCGAGACAATTATGCAAGGTGGAGCTGGGAGTCAGTTTGTCTGCCAGGGGTCTCTTACTCATTCCTCCCCTCATCTTTTACCATAAAACCCATCTGAGGACCCCTGGGAAAGCGCTTGTGCTTTCAGCTTAGATAATGACAGAGAGCAGAGGCTGAAGGAGGATGGTGGTGATGACACCAGCTGGTGATGTGGGATGACGTGACTGAGAAATGTATGCCACTGCTCAGTAGCTGGACCAGGTGTGAACATACCATGAAATGTCCTTGGCATAAATTGAGAATATTGTGTCTGCAGATTGCACATAAAAAAATTAGGAAGTATCTATCTCTATAAGTTTCACTCGTCGCTTTCTGATCAAAGCTTCCTGGGACACCAGCAGTAGTAGCAGTGTGCTAGCAGATCTCTGTTGGGAAGCACAGCTAAGGGTTGTTTTTAATATCCACCTATTGATTTTTATCCCAGCTCTGGCTTTGGAAGCCGCTGCTCATTGCAGCAACTGTTATGCAGAGCTGGAGCTGGTGGTTCCAGATATCCATGTTGGGGGATCTAAGAGGATGAGGCTGGCTGCAGAGAATTGACTATTCCCCCTTGTAACTTGAGCTTAACTCGCTCAAAGGAGAGATCTTTGAAGCCAGATATGAGAAGTAGGTATGCTACTTTTATTGCTTTACAATTAGAGTCAGGGTCTAACTGTCTTCTGAGCTTATACAGGTGGTCAAGCTTCTGGACCCAGGAGGTGATATCCCAAAGTCTTCAAGTGCTGAAAGCCACTAGCCTTGGGCCAAGTGCTGTGGAGGAGAGCAGTTCACTGGCAGGTGATGATAGCTTTATCTCAGAGGTCCCATTGCAAAACAGGAGTGGTCCTTGTCATGCAGCCTGGTCTCAGCTACCCATGCCCTGCACTGCTGGGGATGTGCACTGCCCCTTCCAGCCCCCCAGAGGTTTACCAGCTTGGAGAAGTCCTGTTGTAGCCAAACAAGGGTCCTGATCCATTGACAGGAAAGCACTTTTCATGGCTGCTAGGTGTTTTTCAGCTGATTAACATGTTTGGGGCGGGGGGGAGGAGCAAAGCAGATAGGTTGCTGTAGACAAGGAATTAGGCTCCTTGCACTGCCTGTCCAAGTGTGAAACTTCTGTGCACTTAATTACTTGCTTTGCTCACAGTGGTATTCAGTTTCTCAGCATTGTAAGGAATATTATTTTTGGGAACTTTATCCTCCTGGCAACAACAAAGTAATTACTTCAGACTGCATCTTTCAGTTGGATTTTCCTGTGGTTTGTGGCTGTGAAATACAGAGGATGTTAAAGAAATGGATAAAAGGGATTTACATTGTGGATTCTTCCAAGTAAAATGAACTCCAGCTTGGGTTTTAGTTTGATTAACAATTAGTAAAATATAAAGGAAAGCACTGTAACCCAAAGATTGCTGGAGATACTAAATGGATGGGCCAATTTGAGTTCTGGGTCTTCTGATGTGGCTCAGGAGGGGTTGTGGGTCCCTGTGCTAGCAGCAAGCCTGTCTCCAAGTCTATACAGGCATGCAAAGAGGTGTCTGAGCCATGAATTCGTGGTAGTTAATGGTGACAGACCCCAGAGCTCAGGGAAGGCCATTGGCAGCATGCTGTCTGATAGACACAGGGCAGAAGGAGCCAACGTGATTTTCAGCCTGTGCTTTGCAAAAGGTTGGGGCTCCCACAGATATAAATACATTCTGCAAGTGGGTTAGGATTCTCCAGTTACTAGTTTATGCCTGGTTTGGTGTGCTGGTGGAGGTCTGCAAATAAGAAAAGGTGAAACCAAGATTGCTTCTTCTTCCTCCCTTGGAACAATTAAGATGAGACAAACAAAACTTCAAGGCAGCGTATCCGCACCATCCGCAGCAAGGTGCAGGAAGGAATTAGGTTTTTACCTTGACTATAAAACTGTATGCTCTTTTTCTTTATTCCTAACTTGCTTTATTCCCACTGCAAATCTTACAGGATGGGGTTAGCACCAACAGAAACCAGCATCCCCTCAATAATAATGATAAACAGATCCAAAGCACCTTTCACCATGACTCTCATGCACGGGAAGCTAGAAATATCCTGTTGCTATAAGGTCAGATCCTCAAAGGGATTTAGACATGTTATTTTCATGGATTTTGATGGGAATGATGCACCTACTCATGATGAAGACCTGAGCCCTGCTCCTCCTTTATATGCTGTGCTTTGCCTGTGAGGAGATGGCAGAGTTAAGGTGAACCCCTGCGGCTAAGCTACACTCTGCTGTAAACTGTCTGCTGAAATACATTTTAATATAACTTATGATTCTAAAGTTGTTTTCAAAAACATATATCTGAAGCAAGCTGATGTCACTCCAGTGGAATCAAACGCTTCCTCTGGCCAAGAGTGAGCCTGCCTCCCAGCTGTTTCCCTCAACACAGAATGCACTTCTCCAGGGTGGGAGGCTGGTGTCACAGCAAATTGCCTTTCATTTCCTTTTCATCTCACTCATCACAGCTCTGCAAACAGATCAATGGACCACTTCCCGCTCTCAGCTTTCTTTTTAGGCCGGTGGAGAGATGATCTCTCCTTTACAAAGAGAACTAGGGAGGTGACACTAGAAATCCTCCTGGATTAGAGCCGTTGACAGGTCACAGCAGGGGCAGAGAATGAATTGCAGGAGTGAAGTGGTGGGTTTTAAGGACAGTGACTTTTTAAAGACTGGCAGGTTTGGGCCATGTTAAAAGTCTGCAGAACACACCCAGGACTTTTCACTCCAAATGCTCTTACCTGACTGAAGGTCTGACACATAAGGCATAATTTCTGTGGGGTGAAGTCTCAATTCTTTCCCTCCATCCTGTTCTAAGTCACATCCATCCTGACAAGAGCAACAAAGAGCCAACGTCTCCTCACACAGAAATGAATGGAATTAAGACACCCACCTTGCCATAATAAGAAAACAGCATATCTGTAAACTACAGGATGGCTTCATAGAGCTATGTGTATCCTGGGACATGTTCTTTGCAAAGACACTACAGTTGATGGGGTACCTTTGTCTTCAAGAGTGGAGGAAGCTGAATTGCAGCAGTAAGGATCCCAGGCTCTATGGCCTCCAGCCTGTGTCCCCATGTCCCTGTGGCTGCCCAAAGCACATGGTGTGTCCGTGGGCAAAGGCAGTTTCTGGTAGGTGGCTTCCAGTCTCGGCAGGCTGGCCATGTCTCCACAGGTAACAGACACAAGTCCTGATGCAGCTGGACTTGCTGAGCCATACTTATCTCCAGGTGGGGAAGGTGGTTGAGCAAAGGCGGCAGGCATCTCAGCTCCTGCTTTTGGTTACACATGGGAATTCAGACATTTCTCAAGCCCAAAAAATTCTTGCAAATGACCTGATTTTTACTTAGATTTGGAAATTTCAAACGTCTTACATGAGTTCTAAGAGGCTCTCTCAGCCCAAAGCTTGCTGATTGAGAGGGAGAAGCGAAACAGGGATTATATTTACTTATCTCCTTTTTGCAGCCACTGGTGAAGAAACAAGAAGATTTTTTTTTTTTTTTAGCCTTTCTTTGCAGTCAGACTTTTCTGTTGTGAGAGTGGGGTTTTTTTCATGCTTATTATAACTCGGGACTGTGCACACCAGCAAGTGACTGACTCTGCATAATAACTTTGAGGTGACCTGAAAAAAAATATGGGTAAGCTGCGGTTTCGTGGGAGTTCAAAAAAACATACGCTCCCAAACCTGTTTGTCTGTATATTGACTGTTATTTCCAATTGCCAAGGGACTGCATGTGCACTTCTGCTTTTTCAAAAGCACATTGTGTGTCTTGTTGACACGAGGCACTTTGGCTCCTAAATACTGTCAAAAAGCCCTGGCAAAAGGGAGAAATTTTCCTCTCCCTTTCCCTTGTCTTTCTCTCTCCTCTCTCTGTCCCTCTCCCCCCTTCTCCCTCTCCTTCTCCTTCCACTTCTCTGCGCCTCTCTCCCTCTGATATGGGATATGGGGTGAGAGGGTGCTTTGTGCAAAAGGACGAATTTTTGTGTTTCTGATTTTTGTTTCTGACTTTTTAACTGTTGAATGACCCAGTGTAGTGGCAGTGACCTTAACAAGGTGACAAGGCCCTCAGTGTCATGCATGAACAATGGTTGCCTGCAAAATGACATGAGAAGGTGGCAGCCCTGATGCAGAAACACCAAAGGTCAGGAGATCAATGCATGCACCTGAAGGCTGGCTGCTGAGGTAGCCTTAATCTTTAATTAATATAAAATACTTAATTCATATAGAAACCTTAATTAATATAATTAGTCTTACATAATTCAAATGAAAAAAAAACTGTTGAGTTGCGATTAGAAGCAACAAATGTTGCTGAGAAAGGCAAGGAGCTAATGTTGTTATTCTGGCTCAGGAAGTGTAATATGAAAGGCAAAGGTAGGTAGCCTTTCCCCCCTGGATTTTGTGCCTCTGGTTGTAACATTCTGGGTTCAGGAATGTCTATTAATATTAAATAATACACTTGGGTGATTTTTGTAGGTGGAAGCCAGAACTGATTTCAAAGGACTCCAAAGGAGGCCCTTCATAAAGGAAACAAATAATTACACATTGTTTTTTATTTTGTTATGTTTTTACCTTATTTGTGTCCAAGAAACTTCAAATAGGCTTTCTTTGTTTGTCCACACTGGAGCAATATAAGCAGGGAATTTGGCAGAGTCCCAGATCCTGGCAGCAGCTGCCAATAAAAGCTCGCTGAGCAAGTACAAAAAATGAAATCACACAGTATCATTTTAAACTTTGATTAAGTTGTGCTGAATTGCTCCAAGGGAGGTAATGGCAAGCTCCAAGGGGTTAGGACCAGCACGGGATGTGAAGGATGTTTATCTTGCAAGTGTTTGTTTTGTGCTGTATATGTAGTTCCCACTGCTGGGGAAATGCTTTGTCAAAAGCCCACTATTAAAAGAGTTTGGGGAATAAACATTGCAACAACAGGAACAAATAAAAACCTTTATACCATAATGTGCATAGCAAGCCACTGTCAAATAGCAAAGCTGAATATTCTTTAAAATGTTCCAGGCTGTCCAAGGATGGGGCTGCCTTATGTTTGCCAGCAAATGGCTGAGCAATGCTGTCTGCCATCCTCAGTCTGATGTGCCACAGCTGATGTGCCACAAGGAGCAAATAGGTGAAGGGCACAGTCTCACTCTTGCTTTAGGATGACCACAGTAACACTACTGCTCCCCTGCAGCCTGATGCTATCTAGTGTGGGATGCTAGGGAAATTGTCACCTGCTATTTTGGTCTTGTACGCTGTGAAATGTGGGTGTTTGGGAAGTCTCCTGGAGCAGGCACATCTGAGAAGGGGAAGAGGTAGCCAACTGAGTGATGGCAGCCACCACCAGTTCCTTGGGAGGTTACCTTGGGTGCAGCTCCTGGGACATGCAGCTATTTGTGTCAGCCAGGCTCATGACTCCTGTTTGGCATGGTGAAGAGTTAACATGGGTCCATGTTCATGAAACCAATGGATTCAACCCATTCATGGAGATGTCACCCATCCTTGCCTGAGGCACCAGCAGCTGCATCAGAATCACAGTTCAGGATCGCCTCTTCCTTGACTTAATCTTATTCTGGAATAAAACCATCTTTACATGAAGAGGAGACGGCTGGAGGGGAAAATCCTCTAATCCTATATCATTCCACCCAGCCTTGAGACCTGCTTGGACACCAGCCATTACACTGGGGAACCCCAAAGCCTCAAATAGGCTTTTGTCTTGCCTGATTTCTGGCAAGGAAGGGCTAGCTGGGGACACAAAGTAAGCCTCTTTGACCCTATGCTGTTGTCCAGAATTTAAGTACTTTTTTCTGTTCTGCATCTGTCTTGTTCTATCGCACAGCTCTGTGATAGATGATTTTCTCATTCATCTCTCCACCCTGATTCCCAGCCTCCCTTTGCTTGAACCTGTGTACTTGCTCAGCTCGAGTGATTGCCAATCTCATCTTCTCCCTGGACATTTCTGCTGGCCTTGTTGTTTGGAGGTTTAGCTGTGCTGCCTTCAGTAATTTCTCCTGAAAATCTTGGGTCCCACAAAGAGCTCTTGAGCCAGGGAACGTTTGTGCTTCACAGTTCATATGCAGATGCCAAAGTTCTCAGCTGTGGAGCAGAATTCTCTACTCTGTCAGCCATCCCTTGGTTTCAAGTGAAAAAAACCAAAACCAAAACCAACACAAACCCCCAGACAATTGTATTTCTTTTCATTCTTCCAGTTGCTGGAGTCTTCGTGCTCATCAAATGACTCCTCAGCTTTTGCATTCCTTTGGACATCATTCTCCAGTGTCCCGCTCAATTCACATGTTTTTCATCACAGTGAGACAGTAAAATTGGTTGTGTTTTTGTTTCCTCCACTTTATCCCATCATCAGCCCATTATGTACACTGTGTTTGCTTCCACATTGGTCTGAGCATTATTTTTTTTTCCTCTAGAAATCTATCACTCCAAGGAGTCCTGGCACTGCTTTGCTTCATTTCTGTGTGGTTTGCTTGCTAACGGACTGCTACAGAGCATCTCTGGCCTGACCTCCATCATCACGTCTCACAGACACATAGCCTGACATAACTTATGTGCTTTATAGTGGAGATTTTTCTTTTTTAACCCAAAGAAAGAGAGTAAAAACTGCAGTGAAGATGTGGATTTTAACTGAGGTTATATTTTGCCTTTCTGCGTTCTCAGATTACCAGGCAGAGTAGGGTCACTGTGTGGGGCTGCAGATCAGTCCTTGCACCAGGAGCTTCCCTGGTGTTGGTGAACTCCCTGCTGACAGCAAGGGAGAAATTCCATCCACAAACATGGACATCTTGTACTGGTGAGATGACCTAGGGTGCCAGAAAGGTCCTGAACAACCTGCTCCAGCTGACCTGGCTTGAGCAGGGTTGTGTACGAGAGGGTCTCCAGAGGTGCCTTCCTACCACAGCTACACTGGAACTCTGTGATTAGCAGAGGTTAAGGACTGTCCCAGGTGTGGCATTGGGTTAGGACTAAGTCTTACCCAAGTTTCAGGTGTCCGGCTGTGAGGAGATGGGATTACACTGCAGTGTGGAGATGGGGGATCAGTGGGAAGGATGCTGCTCAGGGCAGAGCTCATCTAACTAAGCTCATTACTCATATAAAGCTGTATTATTCCAAATATGGAATGACTGTACTTATCCCTCTGTTTTTGGACAAACTCCACTCTGATTTTGCCTTAATTTTCTATCTTGGGCTACCTAAAATCACTTAACTTTGTTTTATGGTCTTTTCTATCTGTGGAGATAGAAAAGTAATTTATTTTCTCTGCCTATACCCATTTCCTTGACACTTCATCTCTTGGCCCCTCTATTTTGACCTAACTTAAATAGTAGGTCTATAAAAATTTGTCCCCGTTGCTACATCCTGCTACAGCCTCTGTGTTCATTTCATCCTTATTTTCTGTATTAGAAGCAATATTTTTCTCATCATGTTCAGGACAGAAAAGGAGGGAGCTCTGTGAGGCCACAGGATGTTCCTTAGGTTTGGGGTGGTTTATCACACAGAGGTGATAAAGGTGGCACAGAGGTAGGTGGCCAGCTCTGGTTTGGCCCTGTGGCTGAGTGGGTTGGTGTCCAGGTCGCCGCAATGACACAGCCTGTGACTGTAGGGAATACCATTAAAGGGCTTGAAACTGTGAAAAATGCTGCCAAAACTTTATAAGGAGAATTAATTGCCTAAGTGCTGGTTGTAGTTACAACCCAAGGTATGGATACAGTGGATTCCTTCTCCTTTCTCTGAGCTCTTCCCGTGAAACCTGTGCTCCTCCTGTCATTCCTGGGCATATAGCTGCTGTTTGCAGGATCTGACCATCTGTTTGCTACCAAGGCTGCTGCAGCAGTTGTTTGGTGACATCCTTTTACTTTTCCAGTAATATTCCAGTTCTGCCAGATCATGTTTCCTGATTATGTCCAAACCCCATGGTTTTCAGAGCTAGAAGGGGGGCTGTTTCAGGGTAAGACCCCTCCTCACAGACCTGTTTCAGCAGAGTCACATCCCCATGCTTACCCCCATTGCCTATCTGTAATGTCACAGCAGAGAGGAAGCTGTTGCCACACTGATGACCTCTGATTTTGGTCTGTCTGTGCTGCAGCGAGTTATACATGGGGTGCCCACAGCTGCAAGCTGAGCAGCTCTCCTGCTCCTTTATTCTTCACCACTCACTGGATTTTCCTCCCAGACTTTGTATCTATCATGTTGATGTGTGGAGCTGCTCCTCTTCCCTGACAGCTCAACACACTTAGTCAGGCAGCCCACAGGACCAGACTCTGTCAAGGTGCATTTCTGTGTCATTTATGGCATCTACTAAGCCACCAAAAAAGCACAGAGCCAGGTTTTCTCGTGTCATAGCTAATGGAATTTCTCTGAAGGTGTAGGGGTATCTCTGTTGCTGTAAGCACATGCCATGAATGCAGCTGTGAGATTTGGTCAAGGAGATTTGTTATGTATCTGGCTAGGTGTCCAGCGAATGAGAAGACTCACCCAGGAGAAAGCATGTGTCCATGGATGTCAAGTGAGAGCCACCAGCAAGGTGATCAGTGGGTGCATGGCTCCAGAATAGCTCGTGACATCTCTTGTCCATTGAACCTGATCAGGAGAGCAGAGAAATTAGGGCTAGTAGTCTATGGCTCAGGAGATTCCCATTATTCCTATGCCTGAGCAGCAGCTTCTTTTAAACCTTTACCTAGGCTTGTTTAGACAACACAGGGCAAAAATGTCTGGCCAGCCTGATCTCTCTGTGGGCAGCATGGCTGGAGATCTGCCAACCAAAGAGTGAAGGAGGCACCTGATGTGAAAAATTTATCACAAGGCTTTGAATGTGAAATTCTTCTCACGTGAGAGCACTTAGGAGGCAGACATTTGCTCTCATTGGCTTTCTTTATGAAAACCTACAGGTTTTCTTTGGCTACTTCTGTAGCACGTTTGAAAACAGAAGAAACCTTTTCTTAGGGAGCAGCCAATGTTGGGCAACGGGCCCTTCAACTCCCAATGTGTTTCCATTGACTTTCACATATTTTTGTCGTATTTCTTTTGGCCTGTGCTGTAATTTAGGCACTTGCTTCTGTACCTCTTTGGTAAAGGTTTAAATGGAACTAAAATTCCATGATGCTTTGCTGTGTAGACTTGGGCCTGGCTAAAGTTTTTAGGAACTTTAGCTCTGCTGACTATATTTTTGTGTGCTGCATAGTGCTGTTGGTTAAAAGCTCTGCTTTTGCAGTAAATGGGAAACTGTTTGTATCTATCATGTTTTCTTTTGCAGAAATGCTAGTAGTCATGAGAAAAGCTTCACCAGCAATGGTTTGTGTGACTGCTATTTTTGTATATTGGTCCTTTGGCTTTCAGTAGCGGTGTTTAGGGTGTATATGTGTTCAAATAGCATCTTTCTGTGCCCCTTCTAGGGTATCTATGGTAAAATAATAGCAGTGTGGAAATCTCAGAGGAAAGCCCTAATTTTCATCACAGAGATCATCATCACAGGGGATAGACATAAAAGCAGATAGGCATTTCAGTGACCTTCATTTAAGGAGGTATAATATCGTGCAGTACAATACATTACCCTTGGGTGTTTATGCTGATAAACATTATAAACAACCTCTGGTCAGGCCAGTAGCTTTGAGGAATCCAAAACTACCAACCCATGAATATTAGAAACTGGACCCTATGGAAAAAAGTGCCCTCCTCACATGCATGTATTTTCCATCGCTGTAGCCAGGATGCAACCAGTGTCTGCCACATGTGCCTTTGTCCCTCTTTCAGCCTCTCCCCAGAGGGAGTGCTGGGCATGCTGGTGGAGGTTTACCCAGCAGAGATTACCCATTCATTTAAACCTGTAGCATGGTTCAGGAAATTCCCAGATGTACCTAAAAACTCCTAGAGCCTAAAGAAATAATCACTTTGCAGTTCTTACTGCATATTTTTTGAAGTTTTCTGCCTCATTGTGATATCTTGAAGATTTTGCTGTTAATCGTGAGCTGCCTACTTGACAGCAGGCGTTGCAGCTTGAGGAGCAGAGCCCCATGTCAAAGTACATGTTAAACTAGCGAGAGCTGGAATCAGTGTGTGGCTGCAAACTGAACATAAATCTACAAGACTGAGAGGCTGGCGTATTAACCCACTTTGCCACCCCCTTTTATAACAGCGACTGGCAAAGCTTGAAAGGCTGTTTATACTGGAGCCAGCTCCCATTATGTGAATTGAACTTCTCCTCCCTCCTTCTCCCTGAATCTGGCATCAAAACACTTCAGCAGAATAAATATAACAACCATATGAAACCTACTATTTACTTTCGACCCACTTATTTGCTACTTTACAACATGCTTGCCCAGTCAAATCACTGGCCCCTTGCTCAGGAAGCTCAGTTTATGCTATGATGGTGGAGTGCTCAGGGTATGTCTGTGTTGTGAAGAGGTCTCGAGCTGTTGGGTCTGGGGGAAGTGGTGGGCTGAGTGCAGGAGGGATCCTCTTCTCCAGCCATGCCTGTGGCAAGGCGAGCTCTTGAAGCTATGGTTGAAGGTGAGGTCCTTTTTCTTAATTTTTTTTTTTAGCAGCTGAAGTTTTTCTTTGGTGAGATGTTAGGAAGCAGATGCTGTTCAGCCCATATTGAAGCTGAACTGTGGAGAAGCTTGCTAACCTCCAGCTATAGTCAAGTGATGTCTTTCCCCTTGCCTGGTCACTGGGAAGGGAAAGGCATCTCCAGGATGGGACTCATCCGCTCAGCACCCTTATTTAGGATGGGATAAATCACAACCCCAGAAGGGCTGAGGGGGAACTCAAAGCTGTTTTTTGCAATCCTGTGCTCCAAGGCAGGACTGACTCCCATAATCATCTGAAACATCCCTGCAAATAAATATTGGAGGAGGTTAGACTGGTGGTGGGGAAACCAGAGCCATTCCAGCTCTCCTATTGCCCTCTGGCCTTTCCCTTCTTATATCCCCATGGGGCTGCACCTTGTGTACCTGCACCAGTGTCACTGAGGACCACTGTTCTGGGGTCTTTGGGAACTCTACAGTCCTACATGGATGCTTCAGCCAGCCAAGAGGTTTCTGCCAAAGAAGCAAAGCCAGAGTCTGCATGTACCTGTATGCACAAAACCGAAGACCAAGTTTTCCTATGCATGCATATCTAATGTATCAGAAAATATGTATTTTCATACTCTGACATTAGCAGTGCTATAAATTCCCACCCTGACTCTCTACAGGGGAGAAGGCCTGCAGAGATGCGACTTAGCTGAGCACAAGCCTGCACAAGCCTGTTCATACGCCAGTGTTACTGCAGCTCCCTCTTAAAGAAGAAGATTAGCACTCCATTTAACAGCTCTTTATATGACAGCACACCATAAATTAAATTCAATACAGAAGGAAGTATGTGCATGCCCGGACCTAGTCTCTGAGCCTTTCTACTGGGAGTAGAGCAATATCACAAATTAAGATGGTATAAAGCCTCTGGTCTTTGCCACAATTAAATTGTCTTCAGGTTTGAGCTGTGAGCCAGACAGAAGCTCCTGGAGCTTTCCATTCTCTCCTGAACAAAGCCCCATAAAGAAATGAGAATAGTCTATAACAGGGAAACTTGCCAAACTGCTTACTTTCCAGGCAAATCTTTCCAGGTGGCTGAAGGTATGAAGCGTCTGGGACAAATACAGAAAGCCATGAAAAAAATGCCACGTGAGGATAGGGAAAGGAGGGATGGGAGCAGCCTTTTGTGTATGGCATTCTGGAGAAATCAGAAGGAGTAGCTTTGGATGCTGCTCTTGTGCCAGTGAGATCAGCATATGGCCTTGGGGCTGAGACCTCAGGCAGCCAAAGGCTGAAGAGGAACTAGAGAGGGTTTAACAGAAAGACGGTAGAAAAAGAGGAAACCGTGTGACTAATTAAAATAATTTCTGAAGGGCTACCACAGCTTCTCTGTCACTGGAAATATCTCAAGCTCAAGAAATACTCAGTCAATGCAAATTCTGATATTATGCATTGACAGTTGAGACTTGGATGGCTTGACTGGTCTCCAGCAGGGTGCACCTTCACTCTTTGGAATGTAACCAAAAAAGTCAGATGGAAAACTACTGGCAGGAGGATGGCCTGATAAGAGAAGACAGACTGGACACTTAGGCTACACTAAATTAACAAAAGCCTGGGGTTAATTCATACAAAGTAGTAGACTGAGTGAGGAGTGCTGGTATGACTTGTGGAACTCATTGGTGCAAGACACTCGGAGGGCTGGAAACTCAGCCTGAAGAAGCAAATTACCAAAACTTGGAAAGGGGTGGGGAAGATCCAGAACCTGGTTTCTCACCTTTCCTCAAAAGAGTCTTGTAAGAGACATTAACCTTCCTAACTGCGGCTGTACATCATCCCATCCTGAGCCAGGCTCCCACAATGGAGAGATCTTTGATACTGGTTTGCTTATGCTGTCTTCAGTGGTAGCAGATGGAAGACAAGGCTCTGGGCCATGCATAACACTGTAGGTGTTAGGGAACACTTCAGTTCTTTTAGACTGCCTTCATTATGCTACCTAAAAGGAAAAGAAAAGGGTGTTTAAATGCCATTGTGAAGTCTCCTGGGCTGAGGAAATTGGAATGGGAAAACTGGTAAGTCCCCTGACTCCTCTGCACAGGGAGGAGAGGTAACAAAGCAGTATATGTATATATATATATATATATATATATATATGTATGTATGTATACACACACACACATATACTGATATGTAGGGCTCGTAGATACAGATACTTGTGCTCATTCAAGAATATGATCACTGTACCCAGGCATCGAAATGCCAATTACTTACCACTGCAACGTTGTTGAGCCAAGGAGAAATGGGAAGAGAGGTGTATTTCTGCCTCTTATTCAAAAACCACACTTTCAAATGCAGGGCCTTGTTAGTCTAAATGGCTCCTCCACTATAGGGGAGGTAGTCTGGATTATGCTGTGATATTGGGGTCTGTCCTGTTACCTGCTCTTATATATTATAACCTAAATATAAAAAACACTGAAAGGACGATTGATCTTTCAAATAATAGTTGCTTTCATGAATTGTTCCATGTGATTTAAATTGGGCTATAGAATTCATAATTAAAAGGAATATGTAGATTTTAGTCCATCCCAGATTCAGCTATCATTAGCATCCTCATTAATATGCTGATTTATTCCCATACAGTCCCTCATTGCTCAGAGAGAGAGAGAACAAGATCAAAGACGTGTGGTCCTGGCATTTCAGTATCTCCTGGAAAATCTCTGCTCCTTCCTGCCAGGAACTTTTGCTTTGGTCATTGCTATTCTTGGGTACCCGAGGCTGGTGTCCTACTACATATAGAAGCTTTCCCCAAAGTGTTTAAAGTAATTCCTCAGCAGTGGCAGAGGTTTCCATCCAAACTAGCTATCGGGAAAGCAGTTCCTGTTGCACTGTTGTGTCCCAGCATCTGGTGGGAGGCCACAGACACCCATGGGACTGTGGGCTGTGCCTTGGTCCCATCTAGTTTCCTGGTATAGATGTAGCCACAAGGTACAATCTGTGCTCCAGAGAGCTTTGTCTTAGTGCTGGTGGGGTCTACCTCAGCTGCTGCAAGTACAGCAGATTCTGCTTTCTGAGGAGGAGAGGAAGGAAGAGGAGACAAGGCAGAGATCTATCTGTTCCCTGGGTTTCACTGGTCTGTGGCTCCTGTAACAGCAAGGCAAAACATAGATGTGTTGCAAAAACAGACAGGGTAGATTAGGACATTTTGTTCCATTTTCTTGGTGTGCACCCAGCTGTTCCTCCCACCTTTCTGTGGGTGTCATGATGCAGATGTACGCAGCTGCTGTAATGTCCTCATTGGTGGCTTGTAGCACCAGGGCCATGCAGGACTGTCCTTTCCTGTACAAACCTCAGTTCTTTGGGTAGTGCATTTTTCAGGATATAACATTTCCAGATCATCTGGGGGAAGGCATCTCATTTCTAGGGTACCAGGTCTCCTATCCAGCTGAGTCTTTCAAAGGCCAGCCTAGTGAATTTAAAGTGATAGGTCTTGAGGAATGGTTTACTCCTAGACCAGAAGACAGAGGCAAGTAGGTTTTTTTGTTTCTTCACTTTTGCTTTCCTCTGTGAGCATAGGGCACACTCTACTTGCCAGCATTATTTCAGAGCTTTATCTTACAAATTCCTTTCTATGGCAGAGTCCTACAAGAAATATGCCCTGGGTTTCTCCTGCTCTCTTGCAGTGGCACATTAGAATGATTTCACATGGTTTCCTGCTGCAGGGTATAAGTTTACCTCACAAACTGCCCTTGGAAACACTGCACAGCACTACTGCATATCAAGGTGCATGGAGGGACTGTGTCATGGGCCCTTGTTCTGAACCAGGTGGATGGATTTAGGACACTGAAGGCAGTGACTCTCTTCATTTTTCTTTGGAAAAGTAGCAACGACCCTGCTGCTGACTGGGAAATTGTAAGCAGAAGCTACAGGCTTCAGTCCTGGCTCTGTCACCAGCTGATTTTGTAACTCAAGTTACAAACCCAAGTTGCTTCCTCCATTTTATGTCATGGAAGCAGTATACAAGGCTCATATACCCCCTGGCTGAAGACACTTCTTCTCCAAATGCGTACAGTGCTACCCGAGAATGAGGTAACAGCAGACAACATGTTTAGCTACAAATCACTTCCTTTTTGCCTCTAACTGTACAAAGCCTACCTCCCTTCCTTCAGTACAACACAGCAGCTGTATATGACTGTGTATTAGCTTTTCTAGCCACAGATGTGCTGCTCAGTCTGCCGCCTTCTCTTTTCCACCCTAACACATGCAAATTATTTATGTCTCTTTTATTTTTGTCTCTTTTTTTTTTNCGGGTGGAATGAGGAGGTATGTTCTCTCAGGCAGAAGCTGACTGTACATGTCGGAGCAGGCTGTAGATGGTGCTGCTGGCCCAGGAAAGCAAAGCTGTGTTCTTTCTGCTCTGGTAATAAAACCTCCAGTAAAAGCAATGTTAAATGAGCAAGTCAGAGGGGCTGAGAAAAGCAGGGCGGCTCAGAGCCGTGGGAGCACCTTGACGGGTAAATCCTCAGCTCCAGTGTCAAACGCTGATGAGTCAAAAATGGGATGCAGAGGGACAGTGTCAAGTGATTGAGTACCACTGTGGGATTCACTGGGAGAAGTAATTCTCCTTTGGCTGTCTTCTGCAGATCCATGCCTTCCTATGGTGAAGCAGGATAGTCTAGGCCAGCTCTTCTTGGGCAAAGACTAGAGGCTCTGGCAGCAGATGTAACAAGCCGCAAGAGATCAGGAATAACTGAACCTCAGAGAAATTTCACTGGTTTAAACCCTGAGGATTCTTATTTCGTCCAAACCTCTATTTTTTTTTTTTTTTTGTTTAATATTGGCTCTTATGACCAGCTAATCGTATTAGCCATAAATGCAAGCAATTCTCTTTTGGATTCCTGCTAGGTTTGTTGGTTACAGGGAGAAAATCAGAAGCAATTGAATTATCATGGCATAATGGATTACTACTTCTCCACTGAGCTGTGGCCGTTGGTCATTTGTGAGCTCTTAGCCCTCTGCAAGTGCACAGCAGAACTCGGCAGCGGATTTAACCTCCCTTTGCAGAAGCGTAGGATCTCCCCTGGCATGAGACACTATTTCAACATCATTTAATGAGCTAGGGAACAAGCCATGATTTGCTTATACCCAGAGTCTTGGTAAGGCCTTGTAGCGGTGAATTTCACAGGTCAAATGGACAGTATATAAAGTATTTTATATTGCATGTCGAAAGCTGGCCAGGTGCCTCCAGCTTTCCTGTAACCTTCTAGCCCGTGCAAGAGAGAGCCAAGATGACCACATGGAGGCTGGGACTTGACTGCTGTGACCTGCCAGGAGGTTTTTCCACCCCAAAACACTTGCCCAGCACTGCACATCCTCACCCCTTTCTGTGTGGAGATGCTTATGGAGCAGCTTTCTGAGCCCTTCATCTCTCCTGCACACAGCTCTGGTATTTGTGCCACTACAGCAACCATTTGGGATGGTTTATATTGGGCATTTTTTTTAATCACATGGCTCAAAGAGAACTAGGTAATGCTGAAACTTCAGGGCTGAGTCCTCATTTAAGGGCTGGACGGGCTCCACAAATCCTGAATAAACACCTTCATCAGTCCCTTCAAGTAAATTGAGAAAGCCAGCCCTCCTTGACTCCATTTCAGGCTTGCAAAGACTTTTTCTTCTTTGCCTTCCCTCTCTCAGAAGAAGTTTATATCAGAATACTGCTGAAATTCAAGATCCCTCATCTGCCTCCCTCCGCAAAAAACAGAGGCACAAAAGAGGCATTAAAGACACTGAACATGCAAATAATCAAATGTTTTCATATGCAGAAGAACGGTTGCTTTTAGTAACTCATCCTAGAACACGACAGCATTAGAGGTTTTGGAATGAGGGCCTCCCAACAGCATCAATAAAGGGAAAAGGTCCAAAAAGTAAGCTAAACAGTGCTGCTGCCTGAATATAGCCTTTCATTCAGCTGTCCCCACAGCATTTCAGGCTCATTTTGGAGTTTTTTGATAAATGATGGAATTTGTATTTTTTGGCTCCCATTCAAGAGTTTATATTTTCGTTCTATAATTTCCTTAAACATTTAATTTCCTACATTAGTTGACGGTCTCTTGCATCTGCCGGAAAATTAGTTCTGGTGCTTCTGTGCCTGTGCTGGGAATTTTTTTTTTTAATTTTCATTTTTGAAGCTGCAGAGAGAGTGAACCCACCTGTAAATGCTGTTGTATACAGACTCACAGCTTTACAGATGTTATAGGAAGACGTGACAGATAAAAAGATGTTTAAGTAAGTCAAAGGGTTGTGTTTTTAAAGTTATCGGAGGATATTCTATCCTGTTAAGCTATAATACTGTGGCCATATCCAACATATCTGAATTCAGAGGTGACAAATACATGGGAAACAGAGTTTTCTTACAAATGTTGCCATTGACCTGGGGAAGTTGCTGCTGTGAGGTATTGGTGCCACCTTCAGCCATTGGGCAATATTTTGGCAAGGTCTCCTCCCATTCCTCCTCCATTTCTGCTACTCTAGCTTCACAGCACTGCCTCTGCAAATGAGATGTTCCTCATTTCAGGTTGACCCCCCTTATGATGATGGAGCCAGCACATCTGAAAAGCAGCAGTCCCAAACAACAATGTGAGGAAATCTTTTTTCTAGTGTCATTTAGGACTCCAGGGAAAGAATTCATTTAGCATGGAGCGTGAAAGAAGGCCCACAGCATCACTGGAAGAGAAGATGTGGTAAAGTCTAGAAGCAGAAGTATGTGTAGATAACAAATTGGTTGAGGGGAGAGTAAAAAAGGTGAGAGATAAAATTATGCTGGAAAAGCATCGTTACGGAGCAGATCACAAGAGTGATTTTACTTTATCTGTCAGTCAGTGTGGTGCCCTTCTCTGCATGGCTGGGTACCAAAGGGGACCCCTACCTAAAGCTGGGGCCAGCAGTCAGCAAGCAAGGCTGCTCAGGCTGCTGTTGTCCTTCTCTGTAAGTGTGTTGCGACGTTCTTTCCTGGAGTTTGTGAGAAGACTTTGCATCTGGAGATCCTGCTTCCTACGGTCCCGACGAATCACTTTGAGAAGCATAGTTTGACTCTCTGGTGTCTTCGCTCACTGCATGTGTCTCAAGGAAACTGAGACAAGGGTTTTTGGAGCCAAAAATCCTGAATGCAATGCCACAAATACATATTTTCATGTTCCTGCAGGAGTGGGAAGTAATGAGTTCTGTTGCCCCAAACAGCAAATTACTCCCCACATGCAGTGACTCCTCATCAGTTCCTACTGGGCAGCTGTGGCATGAATTTGCAAGGACGCAAAATGACAGGTTCTGTCCCAGCTTAGATAAATTGTGCATTATTACAGGGTTACTGAAAGGTTGAGAATTCATTATTTCCTTGACACTGGGCTGGAAAGAAAGCCACGTGCTTCAGCCTTTTGTAGTGTGGAGAACTGAGTGTTCTTGACACTATGGCAAGGAAAAAGAGGTAAAGTCCTGCCCTGACATGGGATCGGACATCTGAATGTGCAGACCTCACAGCAGCGGGACCAGTTGAACCTACCCTGTCAGCAAATCAGGTGCTTTCTGGCCAGGTTACAGCATTTCTAGAATTTAGGTCTGATCAGGTGAGTCTGCTCATAAGAACAGTCCTGGTTCTTGCAACAATCCATGCCTGCCACCATGGTGTCCAAGGAAGTCTGATCTGGTTTGAATTAGCATAGCATTACTGGAGGAAAAGCCCCCCTCCCAGTTAATATCAGCTGATATTTGAAGCAACAGACATCTCTTCCAGTCTTTTCTTAAGTAAAAGCTTCCACTTATTTGACCTGAGAATGTGTCATAACTTGATGGAAATGATCTGATGGAAAGCACAATAAATTCTCCTTGTTTATTAAGCCCACATGCACAATGTGTTTGGGGCCATGGAGACTGTGTATCAAAAATCTTCCTGCACCCTGAAAATACTTTGAAGAGCAAGGTTTCTTTGTAAGTAGAGAAAGTGCCTGCTGCAAGAGATGCTTGGAGGACTGTGGGCGCCAGGAAGGAGCAGCATTTGCTGGGCAAAGACCTGCCTTTGGAACGAAACAAAACCCTTCTGCAAGAACTCTGTTGAATACATCATTTCCAGTACTTGGCTGGATGCATCCTCACAGCTTGTGACATGCTGACTTATGAGTTATGGTGGAAATCAAGCTTTCTGTTACATCAGAAGGTAAGTCCACAGTAAACGAATGCTTCTGAACCTAACTCAGCAGGAGGTGATTGCTTGGCCTGCCAGGAAACCCACAGGAATGCAAGACATTTCTTTCTAGCCAAGCCCCAGGGACAGCCCCCACCTGACAGGGAGCTCTGCAAGGGGGTTGGACCAGCCTTGGGGCTAAAGTGACAGTGAGAAGCCCACCTTTGTCTGTGATTGCCCATGAGACTTTGGCCCATAGAGAGGCCTGCAAAGTCGTCTGAGAGGAAGTAATGGGCGTGCCAGCCTGCATGATCTACCCAAAATGGGGCTCATGCCTGGAGGAATTTCTCTAGGATGCAGAACACAGGGGTCTATCCTTATGAATTCAAAAGCCCTACTCATTCTCATAGTGTTTTTCATCTCAGCAAGGGCTTCATGGTCCTTTCCTGTTGATGGCTGGATTTCATCTCCCTCCTTTCTGTACAGTGTGCTAGTTGTCTCCTCCATCCCCTTCTTGGTCCTCAGTCTGGGATATTAGAAGAGCTGTGTGTGGTCCTGGCCAGCTCCTGATCCATGCTTGCTTCAGGAGAAATTGAGTTTTTAAAGGTAAAAAGGGTATGTGTGTGGAGTGGGGTTTATTTTTCTTGATACCAAAAATGTCTGGAAGAATGAATTTTTGCAAGGAAATTCCTGCACACTCCACAGGTCACCTGAATTCCCAGAAAGGCAATGGTTGGAGGGTGCAAAACTATATGTGAGAAAGTATCAGACATAGAAAATGTACAATAGCAGTTCTTAGATCAAACATATTTGAAAAATTAAAGCTCACAATCAGTCCTTTTCTGCCAGGTGATATGAAATCTGGTGCTGAGGCTGGCCAACCGAAAAAGGCACAAGGGCCCTTGTAGTGCTGGGATTTTTTATAACAGCACAGAAGTTTTTCCCCTTTCCTCCAAAGGTGGCTTTTTCCACCCCGCTCACCGCTGTGCTCCCTGACCCTGATCTCCCCTGGCAAACTCTGTGAGGCAGGATTGGGATAGATGATCACAAAGAGGACAGGTTCAGTGAGAGCATTTAAGTGACAAGCTTAAGCTGGAAGCTTGGTCTCTTGATGATGGTAATGGAAGGAAGAGATGAACAGATCCATTCCCCAGAACGTATCCAGCCCAAGGACATGCTGGTGTGGACAGGCATTCCCGGTATTGGTCCACACATCTCTTCTCTCCTGCCCATTTGTGTCATGGAGAAGACAGCAGGGGTGCAGCTCTACTATGGAGTTTGAGGTGGGGACATCTCTGGAGTGCTGTCAGAGCAATGCACTGTTACAGCTGGCTGAGAATTGTCCATCTTTTATGCCAAAAAATAATCAAAGCCAGCAACAAAGAAATGAGACATTTGGGCTCAGCTGTGTTCAACGTTGATGTCTGCTCAGCTCACACAGGATGGAGAACTGATGTCCCGTTTTCTTAGACCAAGTCATTAGCTGGACTACATATCCCGTGATGAACCATTGCCTTCTGCCTTGTTGCGTTTCTGTGTTGTGCTGTGGGACCTGGGGATGTATTTTGGGTGGGAAGTCTAGGATGTTGTGAGGCTGGTCTATAAAGGAAATTGGAACCACAAAGCACTTGCATGGTAACCTCTCAGCAGCTCATCCAGGTGCAAGTTCAAGTCTGAAACACGTCAAAATGACGTAAAAAATACTGCTTCCCAGAACACTTCATTCTATGAAAATACTTTGATATTTCAACATTTTGTCCCCAGTAATAACGGAAACAAATACTAAAATATTAGAAATTCCTGTGGGATGAAATTCCTGTGAACTTTGTTTTTGCACTTAGTGAAAGTAAATACAAGAATGCCTTGTGGGTGGGTTTTTTTTTGGTTTTGCTTCCTTAATTAAAGTTTTCTGATTTTTCCACAGTGTCAGGGATGGTTTAAAAAGCTAAGTCCCTTCAAGAGCCATTGCACACAAACAGGCCTTGAGATTTCCCCATGGTGGGGAGGGACATATGCCTGGAAATCCAGATTACTAGTGACCATAGTCCAAGGATGGGGAACAAAACCTCCTCCTTGCATGGTTATGGGCACCTCTTTGCAGAGCACTGATTGTTGCTATAGTTTGCTCGCTGCTTTGCATCAATGGGATACTGTCAGGAGGAAACAAAGATATGCATTTTTAATTCATTTTCTTCCTGGCATATATAAAATGTGCTGCTTTGTTGGAAACCTTTTCGGTTTATTTTTAATAGCAGTGTGGGATGTCAGGAAGCATTCAGATTTCAAGCCTTGCACAGTGGCAGAATTCACATTTTGGTGAGGTTTGAGGGAAGGCTTCCTTTGGCCAGCAAGGTGCTCGCTAGCCCTAGCATTCATCTGCGGGCCTCTTCCTTCTCCTTCCCAATCCGCAGCTCAAGAGATGATGCCTGGTTAAGTTTAGCGCTAACTTGTTTGGCAAGACTTTAACACAAGACTGGGGATTTACAAAGCAACCAGCATTTTTGGCAGGCTTAGTCCGTCTGCCTCCTAATATTCCTGCTTTGAGGTCCAAACTTTAATTTTTGTTCTGCTTCAGTGTTCACAAATATTAGTAAGTTGTGTTGTCACCTTTTTTTCTCCAGAACCTGCATTTCACGTCAACCAAGGACCCTAAAGCTCTCTAGCACTCACTAGCAAGATCATTACCCCATTTACTCTGGTGCAGTAAATAGCAAAGCATGTAACAGCAGCATGCCATTGGCAATGTCATATGTCGCAGTGCATGGCTACCTGGCAGCTGGATCCTGGCTGTTTCTGGCCAGCCTTAAGATGCTCTGATCTGCCTATTATATCTTTACTGAATGGCCACAAGGATGAGGAGGGTCTCTGGTGTTTTCTCTCCATCTCTTGGTATCCTATCCTGCTCAAACTTTTGCGTCTTTGCTGTGCTTGGAGTTCGCGGGTGGTTCTCTGAATGGGATATGTTTGGAGGTGTCAGTGCTGTCAGGGTGGATCAATGCCACATGGGTCCCCTGCATTTGCTGCTCTTCCAACATTAGAGGTCCTTAGCACTGATGAGCTTTTCCCAGCCTGGAGCCAAGGGAGCAATTTAGGATGGTCAGCACTCGGCACAAGTGGACCGTTATCTTGAGCAAAGATTATTCCCTAGCATTTCCAGCATGTTAGAAACCTACTTATTATGTTTGTCCTTGGAAAGAAAAATATTACGTATAAGAACAAAGTCCCCAGTTCATAATAGCTGCAGGGTATAAGCACAATATTTACAATGTGGTGAACATGGGGAGACACACAGGGAAAGGAACTTAAGGCTCTTTGTATGTTTGTTGGAGCCATGGCCCCACACCAGCACAAGTTCAGAGAGGTGACATTCCCAAGTGACTTTGAATCCGCTCGCGGACACAGATTCTCTTGAAAATTGCTGTGCTTCCTGTGCATCTAATTTGGGATTAGTGGCTCAGTAGTGTGGTAATTTGAGCAAGTAGTTTTGGGTGTATGGCCCTCTGAAGGAACTGGGGTGGCTCCAGAAGGCACAACTGCTTTTGAGCTTTCCTCTGAAGACTGCTGCTCCTCAGGTGGCTATCACTGCCAAAAACTGCCTATTGCAAAGACAAGTTATTTTGGGAAAAAGCGATGCGTCTGAGCCAATGAGACAATCCAGAGAGTCTCTTTTGTGGGTGAAAATTCCTGCTGCAAACCAGAACATCTGCTGGTAGTGCAGCCTGGAGGGATGGATGGTTCATGGTGATGCCTGCTATTCAGGTCTCCACAGCATTCTCCCTTTTCAGCACATTGCAGTCTGCTTCCCTAGACTACTCAGAGAAGTGTCCCCCTTAGGACCATCACATCAGCAGGTGACAAAGCTGTTCTGTTGCAGACAAGCCATTTGTCTTGTCTTTGCAGAAGAGCAAGCAAACAGAGTTTTCATGAATGCCATTGTGCACAAGGCAGGTGCTGGTTCAGGAAGGGTACATCATGCAGGACTGTTGCTGAAGGACCAGTGTAAAGTTTGACAACTGACACGATGCTTCAGCACTTTTATCAGCCACAGCAGCAATTTCAGTATAAATGCCCCCCTTCCCATTGCCACTTCAGCTTCCCACAATAATCCTCCCCATCTGCACCAGTGATGAGCTTGTACCTGCCTGTTTCAGTCCCTTTGGTTCTTGGGAGGAGTTAACTGTAGGAAATGTCAGGCAGCAAAAAATATTTAGTTGTGTGGGATTATTTCACTGC
The DNA here is from genome assembly GCA_013400055.1 of Nycticryphes semicollaris. Lineage (NCBI taxonomy): Eukaryota > Metazoa > Chordata > Aves > Charadriiformes > Rostratulidae > Nycticryphes > Nycticryphes semicollaris. The sequence goes on from VXBJ01007335.1 coordinate 2,232,884, forward strand.
ATGGCAAAATAACTTGAGGCACAGACGTACCAAACTGTTAGACTTCTTTCACCCTTGATCTCCATTAAAATTCAATGTGTGGTTTTATTTTAATACAATACGTGCCACTAAACCACAGTAGCAATGCTGTGTCAATGTTATGGTACAAAAATACCTTAATGCTAGATTAAGCACAAAATAGTTAACATTTTCCACAGAATAATTAAAGCTTCTCTGGAATCCCATGTGCGTGGGGAGATTTCATCCCCAGCTGAGGTGTGGTAGGCCCAGGAGTGCAGAGCTGATAAATGAGCAACCCTGGGCAAACTTGTGTCCATTAACAGCACCTTCACAAACACCCAGAACTTATTGCTGTCATAGTACAACCAGTGAGAGAAATGGTTGTGGCAAATACTTTTCAAGTCACTGCACCTTCTTCCACATTTTTCTATTCAGTATCAAACGACTAGGTGCTATTTTGTGCAAAAAGCAGTTTCTAACATGCTAAGACTCTAAGCTTGATTGACTGCTGGAGATAAAATGCTAACAGCAATAATATTGGTGCTAACTAATGATTTAGAGAAGGGAGAAGCTGCAAAGGAGATGACTGTAGATTAATAGAAATCACATAGATGTACTATTGGAGATAATGTGTTTTTGTTATTTTCTTGAGACTGCTAGAATTCAGGTTTCAACGTGCTTGCCAGACACAGAAATAGTAAATAGTTTAAGCATCAGAGCAACATGCACATTACAGGAGGAATGAAGAGGTGGCTTTTAAGCTGGGTGTAAGTTGTGAAATATTGGTATGCTGAGCACGTAAAGCTCGTCAGCAAATTCAAAGAGTCCAGGGGTGGGAGAGAGCTGATAGGGCCAACATAGCCTTGGGAACATACTTCAAAAGGTGAATGTGTGGGACGCTGCCAGGCACGGTGAGAGAAAACAAGTAGTAGCAGCGATCGCTGTCTGTGAGATTTTCCTAAGGGGACCAGACAGTTGGGAAGTGAATGGTGAGTCCCCAAAGTCTTGCTCACACAAGCGTTTCCCAGGAAGACATGCCCTCTGCTCCCCTAGCTCTCATGGGCATGTCAGGGGGCTGCCAGCTAATACACCATCCTGAAAATGTGTTTTCCTCCTCTGTGTATGGACATGCCCAGCCGAATGGTATTTGGAGCTATATGAACTGACTAAAATAAATAGGAGTGAAGAACACAAAGCTGATACGATGACTGTGAAAGAACATAACTGTTCCTCCCTCAGGCACTGAGGAATTTTCTCCTTGCTTCTTTAGCTTCTCCTCTGTGCTCTGCTGCATGATTCAGGGCAGACCTGTCCCGCCATGTGTGCTTCACCCTGCTCCAGCCTGAGGGACTGAGCAGTCCATGGGGTGACGGAAACAGCTCCAGGAGAGACTGTCCCACCTGGGGAGCTGTTCCTGCTGGGCTGAAAAACTCTGCATCATTCCTTGTATTAGATTTGGCTTTGAGAAGCCACCCACTGCCTCTTACAGGCTGCACTAACTATGCACGTGCATCCTCCAGCTGGACTCAATTCCTGGGTTCACAAATCCCCCCGTGAGAAATCTCCATGTGAATCCACACCCGGAGCATGCCTTCCCGTGCAATCATCCTGTGTCCTTGCTTCTCTCTCACCTTTTTCTGCTGGTGGGCTGTAAAGCCATTGGTACCCATCTTGTAAGAGCTGGAGTGAAGTTTTTTTTTTTCATGGTGCAAGGAGCTGTGCAAATGGAGAACATATAGGAAAACGAGTAGAGGTGAGCTGGTGCTGAGCTAGGTGAATCAGTAGTCATGCACACTTTTCTACATGGTTTGTGTTTATTTTTATCACAGAGAAGGTGGGTTTTTTTCCTGAAGCAGGGGGAGACTGTCTATAATTCTGCTGGTATTTGCTTAACTACCTTCCTGTGAGTGTAAATCTTCCCTCTTTCTTTCTCTCTATGGGGGCAAAACATTCAGTGAATCTCCTTTTTCAAACCAGGGATCAGGTATATCAGCAGGCACAAAATGAATTTTGCATTGAGCTTGGATCTCCTCCCCTGCAGGGGTCTCTGGGTCTGCTAAGCTCACACTTGATAGCCAAAATCTGCTTGTGATTAAAGGAGAAAATAAAAAGCAGATGGCTGAGGTGAAAGGTGCAGATTGCTCCCTTTTACTGCCCTGGATGTGAAGGGGGTTGGTACGCAGGCCACTGTAGAGAAGCTGAAAAATTTCTTTCCTATTTCAGAGACTGAAGGGAGCATCACATCTTCCAGAGCCTTGATGAATATTATTGATGAATATTCAAATTGTCTAGCTACAGGATACTAGAGGCTTTAGCATCATGGTAGTTTCTCTGAGTTGGGGCAGAAAAGGTGGGTAATAAGTGCCCTGAATTGCCCATCACTTGCTGAATATTTGCCACAGTGATAGACACCTACTGGGACACTGTGGTTTAAACCCAGACTGTACACCATCCAAACTGCTTTCACAGGTGGAGGTACCAAAAGAAGAGTGGAACAGAAGAATCAATAAATTAGTGAGTGATGCCTGCACAGGGTCCTGTCACTTCTTCCAGAGCAGGTACCTGAGACCCTAGTGGAAAAGCATGACATCTTGCCTTGCCTTGCAGTCCTGGCAGGAGCTGTGAGGGCAAAATTGGCTGATGTAAACTTTAAGCTCAGGCCTAGGATGATGGAGTGGGAGGAGCAGACACTAGAGAGGTACTTTGGTACCCAATTAATTGACTGTAGAAGCAACATTTGTAAATGGAGGAGACCTGGTTCCATCCTCCACTTACTCCTTCCCAAAACTGTCCCCTCCTGATCCACTTCTTCCAACCTTGCCTTGCTCTGAGATCGAATTGAGCTCAGCAATTGATGCCCCATGCTGCAGACTTCAAACCAAGAGCCGGGGAACCCACCCCATCCAACCAGTGCAGCCTCACAGCCCCGGGGCCCTCACCCCTGTTTCTAATCTTATTGCATTGCTGAAGGAGCATCTCTGGCTTGGGGGATGAGGCATAGGCTGAAATACAAAGGGGAAAGTGGGAAGCTTGGATTAGACAAGTGAATTGAGCCTTTGCCTTGACTTTTGTGCTAGGCATGTATTGCCAGAATAGGTGAATAATGTTTTTGCATGAGGTAGAAATCATTACTAAACCTTCTTGAACAGGCACTGACGAGCAGTCATGCAGCACAGTTACTGCTCTTGTCTCAATCAAAACAGATGAACTCTCGTGGTGACACGGGATGTCTAACGCTCTTTTCAGCTGGGGAAGATTTAAGAATATTAAACCCCTCTGTTTTTACAAGGTGTCTGAAGTTCACAGCCCAAGAGATCCTACTACGAGGATCAGACAGGCACTCTGTTCATGTCAGTAGATTAAGTGGTGAGAAATTATTAAGAGGATTAGGTGCTGGTCCAAGTGCATGTCTGCTGGAACAGTCAAAATACTGCTGTTGGTTCATAAGCTTCCTTTTGTATTGTCTACGATTTAATAATTTGAGGATTCAGAGTTCATAGGGGAGTTAAACCAGTGAAGCAGCAAAAGGTTGGATTTCTGCAACAGACCCTTGAAAGAAAATAAAATAAAGAATGTTATCAAAATGTCACTTGCTGTCACTATCCACAGAGCCAAACCCTGGTACGGACTGAGTGGGATGTCAGGGCTCTGCCAGCTGATTGCAAGAGGCACAGCTGAATGGAGCAGCACACTCTCTTCCCCACCCCTTGCTTCAGCTGTTTTTATGAGTGGCTTAAACTGACATCATCCAACATTTTCTGAGGACCTGAAATATTTGAAGAAAAGGTATTCCTGCTGAGTTGAGGAAAGTCCCAGCCACCATAGAAGAGGCTTCAGCTCCTTTTCTGCCTGCCTTTCCACTCCTTGGCCATCAATCTCCTTCTTCAGGTTCTGGGATATATTTCTTCAGGACTTTAACTCTAGCCCAGCAATGTTCCTCCGAACCCTTTTATTTCTGAGCCTACCCATGTTTCTTCATCTCTTATGCGATATAAAACCAAGGGTGCAATTTATTCAAGTTTCTGCAGTGATTCCTGACAGAATAAAAAGAGGTAAGAGTCACCCACTTGCTTGACTGCTTGCTATGACCCTGAGACCCCAGATCTGCATTCCCTTAAGGGCAAGTAGAGACATTTAAGTCCCATGTTTAGTTTAACTTGTGGCTACCAAAAAATCAGATCAAGGGTGGCTGACACTCCAGAATTTAGGACTATGAAGACGCTGAGGTTTGGTTTCTTAATTACATGTTGCCTACATATGAAGCTAAGACAGGAAGCAATGAACACAAATTACAGGAGAAAATAAATTTGGACATTAGGAACAGTAGAAAGGCAGTGAAGCATAGACAGTGTTATCTGTGGAAGCTGCTATGGGGATCTGTGGAAGCGGATTTAGATCTTGTCTTCATAGAATCATAGAATAATTTGGGTTGGAAGGGGACTTTAAAGGTCACCTAGTCCAAACACCCCTGCAATGAGCAGGGAAATCGTCAACTACACCAAGTTTCTCAGAGTCCTATCCAGCCTGACCTTGAATGTTTCCAGGGATGGGGCATCTACCACCTCTCTGGGCAACCTGTTCCAGTGTTTCACCACCCTCACTGTAAAAAAAATTCTTCCTTCTATTTAGTTTAAATCTACTTTATTTCAGTTTAAAATTATTACCTCAAGTTCTAGCACAACAGCCCCTGCTGAACTTTTGTCCCTATCTCTCTTATAGATCCCTTTGAAGTACTGAAAGGCCACAATAAGCCCCCGCTGAAGCCTCCTCTTTTCCAAGCTGAAAAACCCCAACTGTCTCAGCCTGTCATCACAGGAGAGGTACTCTGATCATCTTCATGGCCCTCTGCTTGATCTGTTCAACAAGTCCATGTCCTTCCTGTGCTGAGGACCCCAGAGCTGGACACAGAACTCTGGGTGGGGTCTCACAAGAGCAGAGTAGAGGGGCAGAATCATCTCCCTGGACCTGCAGGCCACACTTCTTTTGATGCAGCCCAGGATAGAGTTGGTTTTCTGGGTTGCCAGTGCATGTTGCACCTTTTAATCCACTAGTACCCCCCCAAGTGCTTCTCAGCAGAACTGCTGTCTTGGGGCAACAGAAGGTGGTACATGACTCCAGGTATTGTTTTCAGCCCTTTTCTATGATGTTGTACCAAGTTTTCCCTTAATTTCATCTGGGTGCAAAGTTTTTCTCTACTTCTGGTCCCAGTGATTCTGTTATTCTTTCTTCTTGTAATGTAGACTGAGACAATTCCTTTTCTGAGGAAGGTGAAAATACCTCCATACGTTAAACTGTAATCCTGAATTCCTTTTGGGTGACCATAATGATACAAGTACAACTATGATTTATTATCCTCTGTACCTAACACATAGATGTTCCACTGTACAATTTATTTGGCGTTCATTCATGCCATGCCCATGTAATGTCAATTCTGGATTTGGCTTTGAAATGCCCAGGGATAGACTTTGCAAGACAATAATTGCTTGAAAATTTCCGAGTAATGGCAATTGGGATTCCCTCTTTATCCTGAAAAATAAACTGTTTAAATAAGAGGAAGAATGGAATTAAAATGATAAAAATGAAAAGACTCTTCTGTAGGTCATGCAGGCTGTAACTTGTTGCTCGGCTCAGTCTGGTTCAATGAACTCTGCTGCCCTCAGTGGCTCAATTAGCTCTGAGTATCAAGAGCAGTTTTGCAGCATTTACTAGCTAATGCAGTGGAATGGTTTAATATGCTAACTCAAAATATTTGAGGCTTTCTTTTCTGCTTTTCCTACACAGACTCAGGGAGAGGATATAAGGGGAAGAAGACAAACTTGGGAATTTTGATTTCTCGCTTGGAATGATGCTGCATAAAAATTTGCTTAATATTATCAGGCCAGCTGGATCATCTTCTGTCTCTGTTTGTGTTCTCTTACAAAATTACAGGAAACAGAGGGAGTGGTGGAAAGTCCGAGATGATTCTACCAGTAACAGTCACTGACTGAACCAGCTGTCAAAGACTGCCTTATAGTTCCTCTCTGACTGGCTTTTGTTTTTCACCTCCAAATACAGGTTGGATTTGAAGGTGATCTTTATCCTCTAAAGAGCCGTGGAGAGGAAGAGTTTGGCTTTCTCTGACTTCAGTGAGGGTCTTTTGGATCCATTGGCAGGAGTACCACATCAATGCTCCCCTCACGTCCAGGACCCTCTCACAAAATATGACAACGCCATGTTTCTCTGAATGGTATCTGCATCAAAGTGTGAGTGTGATTATGAAAAGCAATAACAGCAATGCTCAGATATTTCTACATGCATGTCAACGTCTTTCCCACTGGCCTAAAGACCCGGTAGCAAAGATGAGAACCCATGCCTGCATCCAGCAGAGTGCCCCAGCCTGCAGTGCCTTAATAGCCTTTATTGTCCGAAATCAAGGTCCCTATGTGCCTGAAAGGTTGATATGTGACAGCTCAGTTGTCAAAAGAAGGAACAAGTTTGTAGGATAAAGAGAAGATTTTTTATTAGGTTACTTTAGACAGAAATGTATCAATAACTAGTTGGACACACAGGTCCCTCTTGAGGGCAGATCTGAAGAAAGACTTAAATTCCCTCAAAATGTATCAGGTTGGCTGTACAAGAAGGGCTGTGCAGCCCATGAGCTGATGTTTAATTCCAACTTTACTAGTCACTACCTTTCTGAAGTTTGCCCATCACTGGCTGCCACAACTAACACACAGGCAAATTAACAGGTTGTCTTGATCACCGGGGAGGCACGTGTGCTTGCAGCCCCTGTCAGACAGCAAGGAATTAAAGCGAGCAGAGACCTTGGTGAAAACACACTGTGGGACGTGAAGAATAACAGTATTCATTGCTTTGAGGGAACCTGGCAAGATGGGCAGTTCCTCTCGTATTTTGGCACTCCTGCTCCTGATCTGGGGACCCTGAAGAACTGAGGGGGGAAAAAAGAAGAAGAGAGGAAAAAACCCCAAACCCTTATTATTCAGACTTTAAAAACCTCCATCAAAGGGTTGGTTTGTGTCTTGGACATGTCTCAATGTAGGTTGTCATTAGTGACTGACTAGCTATATTTGAATAGATGCAAGTGACAGCCCAGAGCCTTTTCCCAGCCTTTTTTTCACACTGGTATGTAGGAAAAAAGGGTTCATTGCAGTCTAAAGTACGTCTGCAGATGGTGTGCACTCCTTGGCTCCAGTTAGGGCTCAAAGTGAAACACCACAAAATGCCTATTGTTACTAGCACTTTCTGCCCTACTACCGTAAGAAGCCCTGTTTGCTCTCAGCAGATTTGGATCCTGCTTCCTGTCCCTAATGTTTTCATATGAACTTTTTTGGATGGCACACCAAACTTTGTGAGGTTTGCCAGCTTCTGATTATAGGCTCGTTCTTGGGAACGGGAAAAAGGCCATAATACCAACTGTTATCCTGCCCCAAATGTGGGCTTCATCCCAGGACCCCTGAGGTCAGCAGATCAGCAGCAGTGGATGTTATAGGGAACATGAAACCACAACAACTCTGCTGAAGCCGTTGGAAGGTGGGTAAAGTTCATTGCTGTTACACTTCCAGTAAGTCAGGAATTTGGATCTTGATCCATAGAGGCGTTTAGGTCCCTGATTCCCAGTGGTTTCCTAGCTATGGTGCGGGTTAGGAGCTGAGTCCCTAAATAACTGGTGGCTGTGAGCCCAGTGCCTCAGTGTGTTCAGATCTATCTGACATTAGCTGTGTTATTGCTGTATACTGAGGTCCTGACTGGAATCTGGGCTCCTTGAAGTAGAGATAGAGACATGTAGGCTGGGATTTAGGTGGCCAGGTGTTGAAGTTTATGGTATAGGTGCCCACATCAGAGCTATAGGCAGTGGAAACAGTACAGACGATACAGTATCAACAGAGTGGGACACCATGAAATACCTAAAACTGATCTCTTGAGAAAGCCTCTTTCTCTTCACCAACTGCAAGGGAAGCTGGAGTGACACTTGATGTTATTGATGTCTAAATTTAGGGAGGAGGTGTCCAATCCAGAATGGGAGGCAAACCCTTTTTCAAAGAGTTATAGTCAAGACAGCTTGGGCTGTGAAGTGAAAAGCAGAGGCAGTGAATTTTAATTAAGACAGCCAGCAGAGCCAGGAGGTGGTACAAACAGTGTTGATTCTCAGGTTCGCTATCCACTCCACTCTCCTGCTGCTGATCCCAGTGGTGAATCTTTACTGATTCACACACAGGGCAACCTGGTCTTTAAGATGAGGTCTTTAGAAGTGAGACATCCAAAGTCATTAGCGACTCTTAAAATCTTGGTCTATCTTGTTTTCTCTCTGACCCTCTTCCCCTCTTTCCTCTCACTCTCTGGCTCAGTTGTTTTGATTACATGAAGTGCAAACTTTTCTCTCTTGCAGTCTTTACCCAAGATTCTAGTAGGACACTTTTTCTTAACTTCCAACATCTTTGGAGCAGATCAACAAGTTTTAGAAACCTAATTCTTCAGTGATAAAAAATTGGAGCATTTCACCTGAGCTCAATAATATCTTAGACCAGCTGAGGCTGCAGCCTTTTATCTTTCTGATGTGCATCGAACAAAGATGTGAAAACATGAAAACATTTGCTGAATTTTGTTTTATATACCATAGGAAGACTTTAATTGATTTCTGAGTTGTTTGGAAGAAAAAACCCAAACCGTTGGTCTTTGTATATTTGGTTCAGATGCTGTTGGATCAGACAGTGAGAGAATATTTTTGCATCAGCCTCTCCATGTGCACTCATGCAATTCAGTGCAATAGACCTTGATCCCCACCCAGGCCTGTGGCAGTTTCTGCAGTACACATGCTAGATAATAGCACATTTTCTTTTCTCACATCAAATGCTGGGTGTGTTTCCGTCCCTTAGACAAACTGTATAGTATTTCTATTTCCCTTTTCCCCATGGTACTGATTATCCCAGAAACAGACAGGATCTGAACTATTCCTGTGTTGCATCTGGCATTGTGACTGGATCCATTTTTGGGGCTGTGATAATTTTGTGTTTGCCCTTGTGCCAACTCCTCTGTTAAGTGTTATTTATTTTTGTTTGAAGATGCTGCTTCTTCTCTTCTCTTCTCTTCTCTTCTCTTCTCTTCTCTTCTCTTCTCTTCTCTTCTCTTCTCTTCTCTTCTCTTCTCTTCTCTTCTCTCTTCTCTTCTCTTCTCTTCTCTTCTCTTCTCTTCTCTTCTCTTCTCTTCTCTTCTCTTCTCNCACTTCTTTCCACTTTCCCCCTCCACTTCTTTCCACTTCTGCAACTTCCTGACTTTCTCATTTGTTAAATTCTGCTGGATCGCTTGCCCTGGTCTTTCAACAGGGACTGCCTGAGCTGAGCTTCTTGCAGTTCTAACACAGCAGGAGTAGAGCATGTTGTTCTTTAGGGGG